>VYZR01115292.1:1288-19367 GCA_013400675.1 Oxylabes madagascariensis
ATCCACTCAGAAAAAAAAAAGTGAGTTTAAAATGAAACATCTGCACTGAAATGGCAAGGGCCGGGGAAAGGTATTTGCGGTGTGTTGCAAAAGCAAATACATCTAAGGACCAATCCAGCATCGGTGCCAATAAAACAAGCACATTGTGACATTCTGTGCTGCTGCCTTTTTATTTTTTCTACTTTTTAACAATTCAGGCAGTTCTGGCAAAGAGGCCAAAAGGCCAAGAACACCACCTGTGATATCCTATCCCTGCTGACGTCAATGGTCCATCTCCGGGTGATTTTGTAGGGACAGGATTTGTCCAGAGTTTACCTCTGGGGAGAGTTTTCTGAGCAGGATCAAGTTGGCAGGACATTGAAAAAGCATCTATAGCAGTGCAAACTTCCTGTACCTCCATCCTAGAGTGTATCCTGGATGTAGGAGACGCAGCCATGCCACAGCTATGATCCTAAATCCTACCATCCTAAATTTGTTGTAGGAGAACCTTTCAAAATCACCTGGTAATAACAGCGTGGGTGAACACCACAGCAACACTTCTCTCCCTCCATGGCATCCCTTTGGAAAGCAATGTCTGTGCATTTGGCACCTCAGTGAACTGACTGTGTTTTCTCACCTCATCACTGAGGTTTAACAGCACTAAACCCCAATTACAGAGTGACAGCAGCATTAGGCATTTATTGGACAAGTCCTCCTCTATCCATCTTTCACACCATTGTGCCCTACAGAGGAGATGCAAAAGAGAGGCCCTGGATATGTGACGAATTCCATTATCCGCACAATTTCCCACAACACCCCTAAACTCAGGTACTTCCTGTGGAAAGCTCTGATTTGGCAGCAAGAGCAACATCAGTCTGGGCGTTCCCACAGGGAAGGGAAGCACAAGCTGGTGAGGGACAGAGGCACAGAGCCACTTTGCAGCTTCTCCAGTGGCCCCAGTGACCCGACAAGAGCAGCTTTGGGAGATCATCCATGCCACAAAGAGCCACATCTGAACCCAATTTGTCAATACCCCATAGAGATGGAACTGCTCACGGCTGCCATCCAAATTCAGCACGGCTTTTTAACCCCAAAATCAAATAGCAAAGCTCAGGGACACCTGCAGTGATGCCCAGCATGGCACTGGTTTCTTCCTGCGTTTATTTTAGAGTTCCTGAGAATATATCCTGATTTCTTTTACAGCATTTCTTTTGCATATTCCCTGCTGGCGCAAATGATAGCACTATAAATGCCTCAAAAAGCATTTAATTTAGATTTAATAGGGCAGTTAAAAAATCTATGGGTTCTAAAAGAACACTTAGATCAGTTTAATGAGTACATGGGATAAATCTGGGCAAGAAATATTCCATCAAGACAACACAGTGCCAGGTTTGGAGTTCATTACCTGGGAGATATACTTGCTTACTTTACATTTGTAATTACATTTGCAATAAAAGTTGCAGCCCAACTGAATCTCAAACCCCTGTTTTTCGATGTGATTTAGCAAATGGAAATGCAGAAAACCCAGGAGCACTTCATCAGCTTGTAGTCACTGTGGACATTTAGTGAAAATCAGCCCCTGAAGCTCCTGCTCTTGGCACAGCCGGAATGCTCTTGCTTGCCAGAGTCATTTCCAGGAGTTGCCCCGCTGAGGATGAGCTTTAATCAGCAATCCAACCACACAAAACCTACCCTGGCTCGGTCTCCACCTCCCTTTTCCTTTTGTTTTTTATAGCACTCTTCCTTTTTAATCCATCTGCAGTAATTACGGCTCTGGATCAACTCCTGGCTTTTATTCTGCTTGGAGGTGTCTTCAGTCCCCCTTTTTTGATCCTGGGGGCTGCTTCTGGGCCTCAAACCTTCTCTCTCCTTTGCAACAGAGCTGAGCAAACAAGGGCAGTGACAAAAAATATTCCAAAGCCTCACAGCCTCAATCCCTCCAGGAAAGAGAATGGATGGAGCAGCACAGAAAGATGGGAGCAGTGTCAGACAAGCCTTGCCTTCTCTCAAATGAGGCAGCAACAGGCCCTCTCTCAAGACTGCATTTGAAAATTCTTGTTTTAAACTGTGCTTGCTGACACAGCTAATAAATGCATTAAGGGCCTTATTAGGGAAGATGGATTTTGAAATGTATACCTTAGCCATGTGGTTACTTTGCCTATGAAGTTCAATTAGCAGTACCTACTTCAGAGAGACCATGGAAGGTGCATTTATAATTAATTTATGTCCTGCATTTTAAGGTACTCAGAGGAAAGGCATCCTAGGGGCACAGTATTACTATTACTAGCATGTTTCTGCACTGGCTTGTAAATATCTGTCCTATTTCTCTTTACTTTTCCTTCATTTTCAATAAAATGATCATATTTTGGAAAAAAACAAATGCTAATTGTATGAAACCTTTGGAAAGAAAATGCTCAAATAAACTTGGAAATTGGATTTTCTTTCATAATTGAGCATGTTTATTTCGGGCAATAGTACATGTAAGCCCGAAGAAAATGGGAATATAAAAATATATAGGATGTCTGCCACCTAATAGTTCCTTGCAAGAAGAGGAGCAATAAATATTTAATAGAAATGCAAATATAAAGCCGTCTGAGGAGCAACTTTTGCCATAATTTCAAAGGGAGAGACCAAGTAGAGCCGGGTTAACACCTTAAACCTCCTCCAGGGAGCTGGGCCTTCAGCAATTCACCCCCCTCACCTAGAGAGGATTGAGCTGAATTATTTATGTTTTGGAAACCTTTGACAGTCTGCATCCATCAGTCCAGCACAGGACATGAAGTTACTGCCTGTTGCTCCGGGCAGTGCTGCCTGAAAAGCTCTCCTCACATGGGAATTCCAACAGAATGGCTCCTGCTTCCAGCTCTAGAAATTCTCTCCTTGGCCATCTGGGTGCTGGCAGGTGGTGGCACCTGCAGGAAGCAGAGCCTGGCGCAGGTGGCACCAGCAGGGACAGAAAATTGAGTTGTTGCCTCAGACTCTGGCAGCAGCTCTGGAAGAGCTGTGTCCAACAGCAAATAAAAGGTCTTCAAGACTATGGTATGTTGTTTTCTTATCTCTTGGATGTTTTTTAATACATGTGATCCAAATGAATGGGTTCTCTGTAATAATTAGATATTGCAACCTACTAAATTGATCCTATCACCGAGCACCTAACAGGAAGCATAAATCATTTTACTCCCCGCTTTCTTAGTAAAACAAAACCTCTTTTTCTTGTTTAGATCCATAGTGAATCTTCAGTTAGAGAAATCTGCATGGGGCACCGATTAGGAAGAACCCATCTTTCTGTGCTGCAGCAGCACCTTCCTTTTAGAAATGAAGATTAATAGAGTGTAATTTGCTAGGCAAAGCCAGAGCCATCAGCCTGTGGTCATTTGCTCAGAATGCAGGAATAAAGTAGAAAAAATGACTGAAACACCCCTGGCTGGGAGCACTGGATTGTCAGGGTTCCAACTGCTTGGTTGAACCACTGTTGTGAGGAGCGAAGGTGGGCAGGGCTCACCTCATCCACATCCTCATCCACAAAGTTACTAAAGGGTGAACTCAGCAGGTTTCTTTGTTTTCTGGAGAAAAAAATGAATTCAGAAATGGAGTTAAAACTCAAATATTTGTGGCACCATATCTCTGCCTAAGCACTGCACCTTAGAGTATGTGTTGAAGTCCAAGATATCTATATTTGTTAAACATCTACCCAAACTCCATCATTATTTGAAATAAGGTAGCCATGAGGATAAGAAATTTGTATTTGGACCTGATGTTGCTTCCTCTATTTGGCCTCAATTCTCCCATATGCCATGGAGAGAGGAAGTACCCAGACTTGTAAATGGGGTGATCTCACCAGACAGAGGTGCTTGAGAGTGACACTGCCACACCCAAACTTGGTGTCACCTTATGACATTTCACAGCAGGTACAGAATTTACCCCAGTTTCCACCACGGACAGAGGGGTTTTTGTAGTACAACTTTTTTTTTTTCCTCTGAAAAGTAACACAACTGACAAAAGTATTTTTGTGTCTGGCCTTGAAAAGAAAAGGTGACTTCTCCCACCGTCAGCTCTGCAAACTCACTCTGACACCCAAAAGCAAAGCTGGGATATTTCTGGCTCTTGTATCTCTGATAGCAACAAAAACACAGCTTCTTAAACTCTGCTGGAGAGCCATGGAGAACTTCGGTCTCAGGAGACTGGTGCCCTTGGACATCCTCTGCTAGGAGAGAGTGCCTGGCCATCTGCAGAGGGAGCAGGGCTTTTCCAAGGAGGAATTCAGGCTCTGTGAAACCAGTTGGAAAAGGCCTTGAGCAACCTGGTTTAGTGGGAGGTGTCCCTGCCCATGGCAGTGGCAGTTGGAATCAGATGGTCTTTAAGGGCCATTGCAGCTCTTTCACACTCTGTGATTCGCTATCCCTTATTTTTGGTACTATCTCCTGTGCTCTGTTTTAGCCCTGTCCCACAGGCAGCTCCTCATGGGTGTTCCTGGGGAATTCACTGCTCTTTTCCTCATGTTCAGGACTCACTGAAGGGTTTAATACACACAACATTGCCTCCTTCACTTGATCATACTTTAAAAATCCTGGTTCAATTTTGCTCCCAAGCTGTCTTGTGGTGCAGGACCACAGCACGGCCCCATTTTCCTGTGTTTGGATGATTTTCCCTTTGAGCACATTCCTAGTGGAAGCCAGGGTAGGAATTCCCATCTGTTTACAAAGGCTCTGAATGGCAGCAAAAGACCAACCCCTCTACGTTAGGGACAAAACACATTTGAGCCCTTCTGCAGCTTGTGAGAATCTTCTTTGCCTGACACTAAAAGAGTTGGCGAAATTCAGGATACAAGGCAAAAATGACACCCTGCCACTTTTCTCCTTCTCTGTTCTGCTTCTGTAGAGTAGCCCCAGGGAATGTCTCCACTCTCTTTAAAAGCTGGAAGAAAGCTGAGGCACCAGCCGTGAATTTCTGCAGTGCAAAGGTACTTCAAGCCCCCTCTTTTCCTTCCTGGGCATGCCATAGCCTGGACACAGTGGTGGGACAATGGCCAATAGAGCAATGCCAGGCATTCCTGCCGGCAGCAGTGTCTTTATACCTCTGGAACAGTGCAAAGAAATAGTAGTGCCACCAGAGTTATATCAGCATTCAGCTCCCCCTGTTAACACCCTGCTTTGATAGCACAACTGTGCATCTTAATGGCCTCTCACCAAAGGGTTGTATTTGGATCTCTTTCTTGTTCACTGCTCAATAAATAATAATATTTTTATTCATGGACTGAAATTCAAATAGTCTATCCAAGGTGCATACCTATAAATAGTTTCCCTGTAGGCCAACTCCTCTTTTGAGAAGGATTTGGTAACAAATGGACTGGACCGGTTGTTTCCCAGCCAATTATTTATTCAGAGAAACTTCTCCTGCTTCTGAGCAGACTGCAAAGTCCTCAGGTCTGCTTCTCACTCAGCATTATTCATGGCTTTTCTCAGTGACAGATAGTTGCTCTGCAAAAATGTGCATTTCACAATTTTTCACCCAAAGAAAGCTCAGTCACTCAGGGATCTGGGAACGTGACAATCCATACAAGAAATACAATGCTGTGCTGCACTTTGGACACTGACAAGACAACACTGTCCTGGAAAAAGAGCTAAAGATGCTCATATTCTAGGAAAATGTTGGGTTTTTTTACTCTTTACTTGGACAGCTTTGTCCTATATTTCTGTAAGGGGAATGTCAGCAGGATTGTTCCAAGTGCCAGAGTTTTTAGATGTTGATAGTTAGTCCCAGTACCCCAAATAGCAGAATATTTGACACCTTTTTGGCTGTGGAGGGTGATGAACTATCAAGAAGAAAACTGAATTTCTTCTCCAAAGAGAACCTCTGACCCAAGACCTGTTGCTTGTTTCAGATATGTCATCTCATTAACCATAAACATGCATTACATTGTTCTTTTCCTTAAAAAGGTACTGCAAGATCCCTATCCCAGTGAAGTCCACTGAAAATCTGCAGTACAGTCCCTCCAGGTAATTATATTTTTCTTACTCAGAAGTGGGCCATAAACACTATCATCTTTGATATGGTACCTCTTAGACAATTTTATCCTGCATATTTTTATTTCTCAGCAATAAACATTTGGAGTTTGTCTTTATAAACTGCTATTTTATCAAGCAAATTATGTGTATTTACCCAGACATAATTTGCCAGTCCCTTTGTTCACTGACAGCATCCAATTATCCTCTGAACTCCTTCACAGAGCACTTAATTTCTCACTTTGGCAATTCCTACTGTGTGTCAGTGAACCTTTGTGCCCGAGCTGTCTAGGATCTGTTACTAGCTCTGGCCTTTAAGAGCTGCAGACCCACTGACAATTCCCACCACCCATGTCCCCCAGGATCTTCCTGCTCAGCTGGACACTTGTCTTCTTCACCTGGCTTCTGCTGCATCCCCACCTTTCCTAATTTAAGAATTTTTCTTGCTCTCTAACTACTATTCTGCCCCTCAAGTAAGATCTGATTCAGTCGTGTTTATTGATGCCTGGTGCCCTCTGCAAACCTTTACATTTTCCTTCCTACAAATGCTGGGCTACAGTAACACNTACTTCAAGCCCCCTCTTTTCCTTCCTGGGCATGCCATAGCCTGGACACAGTGGTGGGACAATGGCCAATAGAGCAATGCCAGGCATTCCTGCCGGCAGCAGTGTCTTTATACCTCTGGAACAGTGCAAAGAAATAGTAGTGCCACCAGAGTTATATCAGCATTCAGCTCCCCCTGTTAACACCCTGCTTTGATAGCACAACTGTGCATCTTAATGGCCTCTCACCAAAGGGTTGTATTTGGATCTCTTTCTTGTTCACTGCTCAATAAATAATAATATTTTTATTCATGGACTGAAATTCANCTTCAGCACCAGGGGAGAAGGGAGAGAGAGGATGATTTTGCAATTAGTGATGCCCAGCTCTGCTCCTCCTCAGGAGTTGACCAGCTGCTGCAGCAGCAGGCCAATGCTCAACATTTGGAAAACCTCCCTGGATGTTTACAAGTATAACTGGATACAGAATGATTTCCAGACAATTTCATTGTGTAAACTTCGAGTAAACAAGAAATATTTCAGATAGTGATTAATATTTTGAGGGGAAAAAATCCCAACCCCCTANTGACAGTCACCTTCTCATACCTTCAGCACTGGACTAAAGGTCCCAAGGCAGCAGCATAAAACCCCAACCCCCTAAGAAAAATCAACAGAAGACCCCTATCAACTACTTGGATTAGGAATGGGAAGATTTCATTTATGTGAGGCCCCAATATGTTGTGAAGTTGTCATTAATAAAAGGCTTCAGCTTTAAGTATGAATACACTTTTTAAACTACTCCTCGAGTGTTTTGGGTCCGTTTTGGACACGCCTCTCTCAGCCGTCCCCAAAGAGCACCTGTTTCACGCTGGCTGGGATGATGTAAGGCAAGATCCTTATGTTAAATGCGAGGGTGTCCTCTAGTGGTGGCAGAGCTGGAACTTTTCCATGGGACACAGGCAATCCACGAGGAAAGGATCCAGGTACGCTGATCCCTGGACATTCCGTGCCACTCCAAGGTTTTTGCTTTCTTCTTGCGCCCTTTTAGTTTCTTTTCTTTCCTACTTGCTTCATTACCTCCTGTGGGATTTCTTTTTCCCTCCATAACATCCATACAGAAATAGCAACTACAACTTTCCCTAAAGACAGTGGTGGGTTTAAGAGTTGGTGAAGTGATTCAAAAACATCAAAAGTCAAAGTGGAATAATTGCATTTTGAAATCTGGTTCTACTTTTACCAGAAATCTGCACTTTAATTTTCACCAGTGCAGAGTAAGTAATTAATTCATAGTGTTCAGTACCAAACTGCAAACCCTGCAGCTTTCTGTCCTTCCCTCCAATTCTGCTACAGGGCAGCAGTGCAACACCGGGGGCTCAGGACACAGAAAATTCCACTCTCAATCTCCTGAACAGCATTTTTCAGAATGTCTGAGCCCTCCTGAAACTAATTTCACATGGCAGGTGGCACTAGGTTGTTCCACTCATTAATTTTTGTTGATGATTAAATTATTATTTTTAATATAATTAGTTAAGCTTCAGTAGCATGGGTTTGGTTCTGTTCTCAAATGATTTGCCTTGTGAAAACCTTGCCGCCATTCTCACAAAGATTCATGGCCCTGTTTGTGTGTCTGTATAGGAATATAAAAGGATTGTCAGCTGCTCTTTCTGTGCTCTGCCATCCTGTGGATTTGTTGGCTTTTAATCAAAAGGAAAATATTTTTTCTATATGTTGCTACAAAATAGCAAGAGGTGGTACACAGTAATTACAGACAAGAGACTGAGCAGAGCAAAAGGAAGGAGAAATCCATCTCTGTTCTTTGCCCTGTTCTGCTTTTTCCTTCCAGGGAGAGAGTTAAAGAAAATTTGATGTGGTTTCTTTGGGGCAATAAAGAGCACAAATCCTGCACACAACTCAAAATGCAAATGTGCTCGTCAATGTTGCTGTGCTGCCAGGGAAGGAAAGGAAAGTACTGGTGTTGCTGGGAGAACAAGGACATCCCCAAGGGTACCCTGGTAGGCAATACCAGAGGTCACGTTCAGGGTGCCCACACGCCCTCAAGCAAACACATCAAACCACAGCACTTGGAAACTTTTGTTTTGTGAATTTGGTCTGAAAATGTCCTAGGAACCACAAGAGTTTGGGAAATTTTCCATCCTGCCAGTTCTTTTTCCCTGCAGTATAATGCTCTTGCTGCTAATCTACAGTCTACAGAAAACACATTTGTTTTAACCTAAGGCTGTATTTCAAACCCCTGGATGACTTCAGGTCACCTGAATGAACTGTAAGGTTTTGTGTGAAGTTTCATTTTTCTTGCTCCAAACAAACTGATGGAAAATACAAAGATGGGTAGAGCAGGCACAGAAATTGATGGACGCAGCCATTGTGCGATGAAAGCTCGGTGATGTGGGAACAAGAGCGTGAGGAAACGGGTTTGAATGATGTGTTTGGGTGTCAGCCTCCAGCAGGTTACAAAGTCTGGCAGTAAATGTGATTCCTTTCACTTCTGACAGTTTGGGGAAAACAAAGGTCAGAAGTTACCTGCTGTTTTGGATACTAGAATAGCTGCAAGTAGAACATCAGATATATATGCTATTGGTGTTTTCACCTGATTCAAGTCTTCCACCTCCGCTAAGGAAGCATCTGCTGCTGTCACGAAGTGTAACTGAGGTTATTGATCCGTGACTCAGTTGCGAACAGTGGGAACCTCCCTGACGCTTCTGAGGCTCGGAGGATATGGGGAGCTAATGGCTCCAGCCCCACACTTTTCTCCCAAAGGATCTGCCGGGGCTGACACAAGCAGGGAACTGCCCTGCCTGATTCGAGCTGACTTTCCAATCTGGGCACATTCCCATCTCTGACTTAAACCCTCTAGGCACAATAATGTCCCCATGCCAGCACATCTCACTCACTCCATCCACGTGTTCATTCTTCCCTTCTGGTTAGTTCCAGGTTCTCTGGGACTGTTTCCAGTGGAGATAATTGTCAGTATTACATGCTAATCCTGAAAGTATATTGTTCTTCCTAATATTCTTGGTCCTTAAAACACAGGGTATTTAAAAAAGAGGAAACACAGTTTGATATCTACATTCTTCTACTTCAGGACTTTTTTAGAAAACCTCTTATTTCCAGTCTCTCATGGCAATGTGCAGTGGGTAAAAAGTAGAATACTTTTTTAATATAACAGTAATAAACAGTTTAGTGGAAACTCCTTATTGTAGGACTTAGTTATGCTAAAAAAATTAAGTTATCTCAGTTATATGACTTCAGGTAGAGCCATAACATAAATACTTTTGATAGCCAGGTTTTACATTGCAAGCCAAGAAAATGTTCTATATAAACAGAGATACAAAAATTATTTATTACTGTCACTGGCCAATGTTACATGAACCTTTCTGCATTCTTTGTACCACCTAAGAACAAGCACAATTCTCCTTTGCCTCATACCAAGTGATCTCACATGGTAGTTATGCTGAATTATGAGCCTAAACAGGCATTAATCACTGTGGAATTCCACAACTCATTAGCTTAAAGGTGAGTAAAATGCTTTTAAAAAAAAATAAAAGTGAGGGGGGGAACAGAGAACAAGTGAGAAATGTGATGTTAGATAATTAACATCAAAATTGCTCATACATATCTTGTTATAGCTCAACATCACCAAGACTGGTAGAACCATCCTCTTAAAAAATTTTAAAATGTTTATACTTAGTAATTCCCATTCATGAATGCTGAGTAGCTTGAAACAGTTCCCAGTACCCAGGACAGCGTTGTTGGCAAAGCAGCTTCCAGTGCTGTGAAAATGTTCTATTTCTGTAATGCAATTTAATTGGTAATAATTCACTTCTTATTCACTGAAAGGCCACAATCACCAGAAATACTCTCGGTATTCATAGAGGAGCAGTGTGTGTAATTCCATCAGAAATGCACTGCACTCCAGGATTCAGGATAGTATAGCTAAAGGCTTCCAAAAATCTGTCCCATTACACTCCAATGTCTGTCTTCCAGAGCTTTCTGACTCATCTATACTTATCTAGTTTAAGGCAAAGCTTGAGGAAATATTTTTATTATTAAATGACTAAAAGCTCTATTTTTCAGCATAACACCATCCACCAATATATTTGTTTCTCTCTTGTTAAGTCAAATGTTCAACTTAATTAAGGAAATTCTCTGGGAAAATCTGATTTCTGTCAGACAGTGGCAAGCACACAGGCTCAGAAAAAACAGCTGCTCTTTAACAAAAATCAAGGCATTTTGCAAGCATTTGACTGTGGCTTTATGCTTCATTTAGCTCTAGCAATCCAGTTTCATTAAAAATTGCAAGTGGAGATGTTTTGAGTTGCAAAAAAACTTGAGCCAAAACTGAAAAAAAAACCCAGAAAGAGAAATGCACACCTTCTTGTCTCAATGCAAGTCCTCAAAGGGCTCCTTCTGTGTGCTATTTGCTTTCTTTTTGTTAAACCCCCTGCCCTCTGCTCACTTGAAAGCTGCTGAAGTTTTCAGCTAAAAACCTATTGAGCTTCACCCTTAAACACGGCCTTCACCCGTCACCTATGAAAAATTCATATTTCTGACAAACGTAATTTTGGTCTTACTTCACCACCAAAAGAGAACGTCCCTACAGAAAGAGCAACATTAACAACTAATCTTCATTAAAGCTCTTCACTGAGAAACACAATGGAAAACTTGCATCTGAACCTGCAATTGGTCACTGCTGATTATTCTTTCCCGAAAACCCCTTCTCGTTTCATGAATGGTAAAGCTGCCCTCGTTTTTATGTCATCTCCTATTTCCAGGTGGGGGGGGGGGCAGCACAGCAAAGTCCCCAGCTCTTACCTAGGCAGCCCCACTAAAGCCCAAGGAGAATTTTGCACAGACGGCTCTGAGATGATCGCTGGGATGCACAGGGTGTCACTCGAGGCCCAGCAGAGCAGGGGCCCTGGGAACTCATCCGCACAGGAAAACTCAAGGAAGGGCAGAACCTCTGATGCCATTCAGCAGTTTGCACATTCCTTGGGGCTGGGCAGAGCTGTCTCCCCTTGCACACTGTTACAGTCGGGTCTGTCAGAGCCTCCCTCACACCTTTTTTCTCCCCATTTTTGGAACTAAGCATTTCTTTCAAACACAGCCACCAGCACCTCCCTTGTTATGTGACAGCTCTGTGATAAATCTGCCACGAGGCTGACATGAAGGCATGAAAGATTTTGCAACTCCCTAACCCATCTAAGAGGTTTCAGCTCCATTTTTTCACCACTAAGGAAAATGCCTGAATGGCATCTTCATGAGAAAAGGGGAAAGGGGAGACTCAGAGCTGAGAATTCCACTCCATCCTGTGAAAACCAAACACACCATCCTCGGAATCTGTGAAGAGCAGAGAATATGTGTGTAAAACTTGCTAAGCCAGTGATCAGGACATTCTCCTAGGAGGAGGATTTATGTATCTTTTATAGAAAGCCATGGCTGGATAAAATAAACTAGTCCCTGGAGATGGCACTGAAAAGTCAGTGTTTCTTGCCATATGGTACAGCACGAACACAGGGCCTGTGGGAGCTCCCCCAGCAGAGCTCCATGCCCTCAGGACACCCGGGATACCAGGGAAGAGCACGCGAGCACAGCAGGGGTTCCTGTCCTGGGTAGCACTTGGCTTGATCACCAAAGAGCCTCTGCCTCTATCACAAACACTTCTTGATGCAAAACCAATTGCTACATGTACCCCTCAACCCTCAGAGAGACCAAGACACAGATCTGATTCTGTTTTTATTTTTATAGGCCAGCACAAAATGAAGTGTGAGGAGGCTGATAAATGCACTGGTGCCATGGTTACCAGTGACATTAGATCCCTGGCTGAGCAAACTGCTGCAGGAATGATTTCTGTATAAACAGAATTACTCAATTATGTCAGCTGTGTGTCTATAAAACGTGATGCAATTGGATTTCACAGATGCAGGAGGCGGTTGGTGTTTGCTCTGCCTGTGTGGAGACACCTCAATGAACTCTTTTGCTCTGCTCAGTGATGACACTGCTCCCACTCTGACCGCAGCAGCTCTGCCCTGACTCCCAAGAAACGGACTGGCACCGAGCTGGCTGAAATTGTGGCTCTGCAGTATCGTTCCAAGCAAAATAAAATGTGCCAAAAGGAGTTTAATTTGTCTCTCTCTCATGGAAAACTCACAATTTACCTTGCATGACATGGTAGAGGCAAAACAAAGCTCTGAAATTCTGGAAACCTGAGTCATTCCTGTCTCTGGAATTGCAAGCGTAGCATGATACTGGCTGCAGTTAGTCTGGCCTAACCACGTACCAAAGGCCGAGCAGGTTGCTGGGGTTGGTCCCGCTGAGCCCTGACTACATCCAAGGATGGAGATTTCACAGCTGCTCTGGGCCCCTGTTCCATGTTTTCCCAAGCTCACTGGAGCATGATTCCATGGGGTACATTTGTAAGATGAAGTAAAGCCTCATCATCTTGTTTCGCATCTGTTTTTGCTACTGCAAAGTGGAAATACTACTTTAATCATCTTTTTTAAAGTGGTCAGAGACCTGTTGATGAGAAGCATGACAATTGTCATTTCCAATTACAAATTCAAACTGAAGTCTGAGAACAGCAACAAGTTTAAATGCAAGCATGCAAAAGTTGTTTTTTCCCAGAAGTATAAGGAAAAGGAATTTATTATGCTCCCAGATTGAATGCTCAGATCTGTGCTGCATGTAGCTTCTGCTCAAAGAGAAGGGACATCAGTTTGGACTTTGGTGGTTTGACACCAGTGACACGATCCCAGGAATGAGAATCCCAGAGATTGCAATAGAAAGATATCCCTCTAATGGGATAGAGGTTTCATTCACCAAACAGAGAAATGATCACTGGGGTAACAGCTGAGAGACAAAAGTTATTGATGATATTTGCTAAAGCAGCAACAAAATAGATCCTCTAGGATTCCAACGTGGAGGCAAGATCCTGCTGTGAGTCAAGCACTTATTCTTGTCTTGGATGATATGAAGTGAGACTGCAAACTAGTCACAGGCACTTGAACACTAAACTGCTCCATAAAGCTTTGACTTTAGTCATGAATAGAACAGAGCAGCTCAACTTCCAACAGCAGCACCAAGTGCTGAGACCTGACCGGCTCTTGGCAAAGATCAGTAAGACAAGCTGTGCCCTTGGAAAATACTGTCCTGAAACGAAAATCTCATCTTCTGTGTGCTTGTGTTAAAGCTACACAACTCACGCGCACCTGGAGATGTCTGGGGCTCCCCTTCCTTGGTGCCCACAGGAAATGTAGGACACAACATTAGCTTGGGGATGAGCAGGAGCACATTTGACGGATTTATTCCGTTTGTATCACACCCAAACAGCAGCACTGCTGTGAGTAGCTATTGACAGTATCAGCATTGAAGTGGCATGGATTTTACACTCATAAATTACTCAATTGTCTTTAAGGCCTCCTTCATGACAACATAGCATCACAAATTACAGGAGACACATCCATCAACAGCTTGTCATTAGCACAATCAAGTGGACTGTTCCTATGAGATGATGACAGAAATTGTGTTTGAACACAGGAGTGAAAAACCAAAGGTTCTTCTTCTGAGAACCTGCCTTAGAAAAGTAACTCTTGATGGTCTCAGGCTAATCCAAATATAGTTGATAAGTATCATTTGGTGGGTTTTTACAACTAGTACTCTTTCATATCTCAGTTCACATCTCTTTACGATCCTTATCCCCTAAAAGCCTTTGATTGATGCTGTGAAAGAAAATCTCTGGAATCCTCATCTTCTCCTGGCTACTTTCAGCCACTCACTGTCAGATACTCACTGCCAATGACACTCTCAAGCTTTGGATGCTGGTCACAAATTCTAGAAATAGACAAGTTCCAGTCTCCCTGCCCCTGCAGCCAACACACAGAATTGACCCTTTACTTCCCTGTTCCCTTGGCACTTACAAACACAACTTCTGCTTAGTCCTCCCTTGCCCCATAGTCACAGCAAATGGCTTCTGCATTTCTTTGTCCTGGGACTGCTGGGTACAGACAATGGCAGATTTATGGGATGATGTTTTTGAGAAAACAATTATTTGTCATGTATTTGAAATTTTCTTAGTGTTTTCATCACTGAGCTAAATGTGGTGGTGTAAGAAAGAGGAATTATAAGCTCATGAGGAATTATAAGGAAAGATATGAAGAGGAACGGTTATTCTTTCAGTAAATTCTATCTATTTAAACACAATTTCTGTGAGTGGATGTCAGGGAAGCAGAACAGAGCACAAAAGAGGTCACAGGAGAGCAGGGCTGACCTGCACAATCTCACACACCACTGCCAAACCAACAAATCACTGAGGCACCCAGGTCTTAAACAAAATTGTTCACAGCCCTTCTGCAACACTGAGGTGAGAATGTGGAAACCAAAACACAATTATTCCATTAATGCTTTCATCATCCTTTTATATGCCATTCCCACTTCCTTGAAGAGTGAATTAAGGAAGGGAGGATTAAAGATAGAAAAATACTGAAGGATGAAAAAAGGCAAAACATAAAAGGATAACAATGACACAAATACTCTGATTTCAACTCTTAATAACAACTTTCATTTTTAATCCTTCACTGACTGGGAAAGGACTATGTGTATTGAAGAAAGTGCTCATTTACAATTTGTGACTATTCTAATTAAATTTTTAAAAACCCAGCAGTGGGGAATTTCTACCAAGTTATATCGAATGGTCAAATTAAACCGAGAAAACTCAAAGTCTTATTGTGTCTGCGTCATTATCTGGGTTTTCATCTGAATGGCAAAAAGCTGCGATTAATCCCTGATTCATTTTTCTTTTCCATTCTGTATGGACCAATGAGGTTTAATAGCTCAGTTTTACTCCCATGCACATCATCTCTTCTATAAAAGTGCTCCTACCTGCAAGTCCCTCAGTGAGCACAATGCTTATTCCAACTGGTGCTACCCCAAAATCTGTAGCTCCCTGTAATGATGAGAACATTCTGTTCTTGCAGAATACTGTAACTGCAAAATCAGAGTGTTGAGTTTTCGCTGGTGTCCTTGGTAACCCGCACAAGTGATTTCTGAAGTAAACTGTAATGGACAAAGCTGACAGGCACTTGGCACATTCCTGGTAAGTCAGAAAAGCGCAAGGAAAGGGCTCAGCAAGTATCTCCAAAAGGATGACTCTGTTGACAAATTCTCCTGTGAGGGAGGAGGCAGCCCATCACTGGGATTAGCTCCTGACCACACTGATTGGGAACATCCCAAACAAGATAACCTCTTTCCCTCATTTCTAGCATCTTCTGATTTATGAGACAAGCACTTATTAACTTGGACACGTACAAAGACATGCACATGGAAAAGGATTTAGAAAAGCACACACAACATTTTACCTTCTGAAGAATAAAACAGAATGTGTGTGTAAACAAATTCATCTGCATTTACATCCTTCCTGCTTTACACCTCTCCATAGTGGGAAAGGGAGAGACACAAATGTTGCTTTATCTTTCATTCCATATGGGAAGCAGTTCATACATGTTTCTACATACTTTTTTTATTTAGGACAAACATACCCTATGCTAGCACCAGTCCTCTAAAACAGTCATTTCAGCAACCACGAGTAAGATGTTCTGTTGTAATGATAAGAGCAGTAACAACAGGATTTGAGGTGTCAGGATTCAAGATAATCTCTTGGCAGAACACCAGGAGGGAGTTGTAGGAAACCACACTATAAATCTGGCTGAGGTGCTAAGACATTTTAAATGGTGAATCTACTTTATCAAAGTAGCAATTGTGTCATCTCTCTTTTTCCCTTTGCTTATTTTGGGTATTTTTAATGCACTTATGTAGTTGCACTTAAATGCTAGACAGTAATTGTGTATAGGACTCAGTGAGAAAAGCAATGATTTCACAACTACTTCTAATGCAGCTAAAAGCCACATATGAAAGAAAGTGGCAAAATAACAATTCAAGAAAGAAAAGGAAAAAATAAAGAAAAAAAAAAAAAACCCCAGATGCTGTGAGACAAAGAAGTAGAAATGAAAGCAGTCAGGTAGATGTTGGTTTGAAGGCACTGTGGAGGCACCAAAACATCACCCAGCATAGAGTGAACATGGCAGGACAAAAACAAGCAGATGCAGAAGATCCATTTTCTCACTCATGTTTTACCACTACGGCAAAATAATGGGTCCTACTTGCACAACCTACATAAACTACAAACATGCTTTTCGTAGAAGAACAGAGAATGAAGAAGAAAGGGACAGTTTTCTAGGCTGATAAAAATCAGAGTTTGAAACCAGACACTTATTGACACAACAAATCCTCAGTTTAGAAGACATTGGTAAGTGGTGCTGCCTTTAGTCCTCTCTCATATCCCATGAGTAACAATTCAGAGCTCTGAAGTGTGGGAAGAAGGTAGTTCCATCACTACTCCCACTGTTCTACAGACAGAATGGAGAAAGTTCCAGTAACAGGGAAAAAATAGGATTTCATATTAACATTTCTCTGAGAGAAGAATTTACAATGCCACCTCTCGTTGGGTGAAAAAGTGCATTTGCTTCTTTAGGACTTGCTGCATTTCTTTGTGGAAGCTGTTCACTTGTCCCACTTCACTGCACACCTGGCACATCCTCTTTGGATTTTTCTCCAGAACTGGATCCTGGCGGCTCAACAAGGGAGAAAAGCCATGGTCTACCGTAGTGCTTGGTAAGTGAGAC
Source organism: Oxylabes madagascariensis (assembly GCA_013400675.1). NCBI lineage: Eukaryota > Metazoa > Chordata > Aves > Passeriformes > Timaliidae > Oxylabes > Oxylabes madagascariensis. The sequence goes on from VYZR01115292.1 coordinate 18,500, forward strand.
ACCCAAACTCCATTTCCATTTTCTGTCCAAAATGACACAGTTCTTCACAAAAACCCCATAGAAACAGAGCACTGAATTGTTACTCATGGGNCCAAAATCACCATAGAAATAGAGCACTGAGTTTCAAGCACAGAAAGCCAAGATTTACTCCTATAAAACCCACGCACTGAGCAGAAACAGAGCCCATGGGGAAGCAAAAGGTTTCACTTTAAATACACAAGTATTGCTCAGCTGGTGAAGATCTGCAAGAGCAGCTCTGGATTTCAGGGTGCAGCTGCTGTGTGACAGTCCCAGCAGAGGGAAATCCAGCCCATTTTCACAGCCAGATAACCTCTAACATGGAGCAGCTGGGAGGGTTGGGCACAAAGCAAACCCCCTGCCAGAGAATAGGAGACAACACAGGGAATCTCCCTGCTGCTATTTCTAATATTCTAAGGAAGCTATCCAAGAAAGTCATCAGGGCTTTTACATTTGCTCTGCTGTGCCCCAGGAGGAGCAGCACCACCTGCACCACCCAAACAGGAATTTGCAAAGCTGATTCTCAATGAGATTTTCTCTTTTTGAAAGAAAAAAAAAAAAGGTTAATTTTCATCAAGAAGAATCAGGAACCTCATGGAAAACATAATAAAAAGTTGGTNTTTTCCTAGGAAAAAATCCAAAGTAAATGTAATTCTTTACCTAAAGCAAAACAGGAACAGACCCAAGTCTCATGTGGTTCGTGGAATGGGAAAAACCTCCTCTTTTTTATCTTTTAAATATATTTTTAAGCCAAGTCCATTGGGACAAGCTGCAAGTTCCAATAAATCTCAAAGTGCATCCACAGTCCTTTATTTCACACTACAGCTTATGTGCCCACATTGTCCAAAAG
>VYZR01115292.1:19411-31643 GCA_013400675.1 Oxylabes madagascariensis
AAAGTCTGGGCTGTGTAAAACCCTTAATTATCCTCAAGTAACTGGAATAATGGGAGAAAAGAAGGAACTGACCCACACATGCACCTAAGAGCTAAGCAGAAGGCGTCATTTAATATTAAACTTCATTGCAACACTCGGCTGTGTTTAACAAAGTCAGTCGATCCTGGTATCTCCGTTGGGGTGATTGGCAACCCAACAGCCACTCAGAAACATGTCAGCACCACCAATTTAATGGGAATTGCTGCTGGAGTCACCTCAGTGCCATCTTTCCCTCTGCCATACTCTGTGATGTTTTGAATATGCACACGGACATCAATTACCCATGACTTAGCAATTGCCAGTGACTCACAACCCCAAGTGACCCTGCTCTCACGAGCAGAGCAGGCTGTGTGCTCACAGCCTCACAGCCTTCCCACACCACACACTAATCTGTGTTCGGAACGTCACTTCTAACATGCAAAATGAGGAAAAAGGATTTGAGCCTTCTTAAGGATATTTTTTTCCTAAGGGGCCATCAGAGAAGTGGGTGTAGCACGAGCTTCAGAGCCCACAGTGNCATCAAGAAGAATCAGGAACCTCATGGAAAACATAATAAAAAGTTGGTTGTTTTTAAAACTTCTGTTTATTTTTTCCCATTCAAAACCAAATCTGTACCCTGTAACGTTTTGGACTTCTGAAGTTTTCACTGTTATAAAACCCAAACTAATTACTTGATGATCTCCAAGCCTCAAGATCATGTTTCCTTGCACATGCACAATGAAAAATATTGAGTAAAGCTTCTAAGAAACCTTTCATGGCTGGGTACTTAGCAAAATTGATTGAAATTCAGATTTTTTTTTTGCCCACTGGCAAACTCTGGTAACTCAATATCTATTTGCATTCCAAAACAACATGAAAAATTGGAATATTCATAGATTCTGTAAAACAAAATGCACTTAACAATTTTGCCATAGAGAAAATTGACTTTTCAAAGCAATTTAAGTGCTATTTTTACTTTCTTGGATATACCTTCTCCTGGAAGTCAGCGTGGGGACTTGTAGCCCTGATTTTCCCCAATGAGATATTATATGCATTAGGGATTTTTTCCTACCACAAATGCATGTGCTATTTTTGTCAAAAGAAAAAAATAAAAGCAGGAATTGCTTAAACCTGGAGCTTTTCCTGGCAGCACATTGCTACTTTTTTAAATTAAGCNTAATTAGCACTCCTGGGGGCAGCAGAATGAGGCAGGTATTTATATGCATGGGAAAGCTCAATTGTGCTAGAGGTTCTCCCTGGCACAAAACAGGAGGTTACCTGTGATAAACACACAGTAATGGCAAGCTGCCTTTAGAGATGCTTTATATTAACAGCAAATAGTGATTCTCACAGCAGGGCCATTTTTTAAACTATCTGAAAGAGCACTATGATTAAAAGCATTGTGAGGCACTCAGAAGAGGCTGTGAGGCTGTGCCTAGGACAAACCAAATGGAAAGCAGACACTCCAGGTTGACTGCCATCATATCTGGTCTCCTTCAAAAGCCAGCAATTACCTATATTTATGCCATTTGCATCATACACATCAGTTAATGTATAAACAGAGACGAGTGTACGGGATCTTGTGCTGAACTACACCAGTGAGTCACCAGAGAGGGGGAAGGATAATCTTTTCTCTTGCCTGCATAGGCAAGACGGTATTTATCAGCAAGTTAAAGGCAAGGTTGGGGTACAGGAAATTCTGATGAGAGAGAGGCAAGGCTGGTGAAACACAGAGGCCCAGATAAGCCATGGGATCTCCTTAAATTCTGCTGGACAAGGCCCTGAGCAAACCGACTGAACTGAAAGCTGGCACTGATTTAAGCACAGACTTGGACTAGAGGCCTCTAGAAACCTTTAAAAGTTAAAGTATTCTGTGATTCTAAGAGGCAACATGGCCCAAAATAGAGAGGCAGTTCTGGGAATCCACAGCATCTAAGCATCTACTTGGAACTGTGCTCAGAGTATTTGTTTTTCTCTGAGACGCAGCAATCTGTGTTTTCTTGCTGGGGAGACAGTTTTTATGATGCTCTCAGTGACAGAAGTAACATAACTATAAATCTCTCTCAGGCTTGAGGAAAGTTGGGTTCCACAGGGACTGCAGAATATTGCATTGGAAGCCTTACCGGGGGTTTAGGGAATAGAGGGGTTAGGGAAAAGGAAAATGCATCTTAACTTGTAGCAACATCATTTAAATCCAGTTCTGGCGCTTGCATTTACCTCTACAGTGCTTTCTGTCATATATCAGGTATTATTTTCCTTCTGCACAGCAATACACAGTACAATCAGCAGCAACATCTGGGCTCTGCTTTTCTTAATAGCACCTTCCTGAAGTTATAATGTAAAATACAAGAACTGGAATTGGAAATAAAACAGAAATGCTAATTGGACACTTGCAACTTTATGAGATATGCACAGTTGAAAGTAATTTTAAATGTAGACTTTTGCTGTTAGGTTATATATTTCAGTAACACCTTTTTCATCCAGAGGTGTTTTCTTAATCATCATCACTTGTGTTTTGGATGGTTTAGACTCATTTTTCCTGTTCTTTTTTTACAGAAGGCCATGGCTCACTTTGAGCCCACATTTTCCTTTATGCAGTGAGTGTTCCCTGCCATATCTCAGGATGAACAGAGCTTCCTCCCAGTGAGGTACAGACTGACCTGCAGTGTCCCTGCTGTCTTTGCTTGATCTTTGCCATCAGGCACTTATAATAAGGCAGGCCAGAAGTGTAGGCATGGCACCAACATTTTAACTGTATTACCTTCTACTTACCTGACCACGTTTAGAAAGGGCATAGGCTGAAACTCCTCATTTTATCATCCCTCCTAATGCTCCTGTGTCACTGGTGCTGGCCTCTCAATGTCTGTGCAATATTTCAAGTAACACTTCTGTAAACTGCCCCTCAGTGATAAAAATGCAACAGCATCCAAAACACTAAGGGGGAAAAGTATAAACCTGTCCTGGGAGCTTTGGAAAACCATAGAGCAAAAGACACTTGACCTGATCTGTAACTTAACTGCAAATGCAGCTGTGAATGCTTAAAATGTTCCTTGCAGAGTAAATTCTTTCTCTACACGTCAGTTTACACCATTTGTACCTCTGGGAACACCAACTAACCTCTAATTTCCTTTAGCTCAACCTTGATCCACAAAGACCTTTGGGAATGCTCCCCCCTTCTCATTATATTTTCATTTTCCTGGGGAGAGAGAAGGGTTCACGGTCATAGATAAACAGTGCATTGAATTTCCTTTCCAACCCCACCTTAGTGATCCATGAAAACACCTTCCAAAGTTCCTGCAGCTGGTGCTGCTGAGTGCAAACACCTCCAGCACCACGGAGCTGATGGAAAGGCTGGAGAGGGGCCAGCACTGTCCACTGACTCATCCCCTGTCACTGCTGCTCTCCAGGCAGGCTGGAAAAAGCCCGGGGCCTTTGTTCTTGTTGATTTGTCAGCCTCCCCCAGGAAACCTTCTTGTGTGCTCCCTGGGAGCACCTTGAAACCCTGGTGTCACAGTGGGTACAAATAACACAGTTTACACCATTTCAGAAGCAAGGTAATTAGCTACAAATATATGCAAAATTCCCTTACCACACATCACTGAGATTTGTGAAATGTTTGCATCTAGGCTCCTGTTTTCCTATTCCTTGTTCTGCATTTTCTTCTGTCTTGAGGTTAGATGTCTGAAGCTTTTCCACAGGATATTACAAACAATTCACATTTCTTGAGTTAACATCCATTGTTTCTCCAGAAAGAAAAGAAACAAAAAATATTTCATAAGTCTTAGGTCTTTTATTTCCCATGAAATCAAACAATCACCAGTACAGGCTGATCCTAAAACCTCATTTACTTCCATGGACTTGAAGAAATTATTTAGTAAATTTGGGTCAAATGCTGTCTTAAGATTAATAAGTGATTTACTGTTGACCTTGGGTAGCCAGAATTCTATTTTGTATCTCTATCAGGTTAGCAAATTTGAAACAATCCCCATCTGCCATACACCAGCTAATTATGCCTCTTTTTGCTACCATTAGTTAATAAATTAGAATGATGTTCATTTAGCTTTACTTACGTAACTTGGAAAAAAATTATTTGTAGCAGGGAAATAAAAGCAGAAAGGGGCCAAAGGAACAAGGAGGGAAGAGGAGGAATTCACTGAGTGTCACCAATTTCATGGCACCACTGGGCACCTTCCCAGCACCACTCCCTACACCAGGAACTAAGTGCAGCTAATGCTGCTTATGGATGAAGACGGACAACACTCAGCACTTTAGCAGGAGTGAAAATAGGTTTGTGATGTCCTCATATGCACTATACAGACATGGATTTCTGAATGGGAGTTCTGAGAGGAAATCAGGCAGCTATGCTCAAACCCAAGCTCAGTATCACACTCTGATCTAAACTCTGAATGTGAGCTGCACCCAAAATGTCGCCCATATGCTACTTATTTACCAAGGGATTTGAGGGAAAGGAGGTGAAGTAGCACATTCAGACAAGCTCTGATAATTCATGTGTGGAACAGAAATAAGGAGCTGCAGTTGTATGGCTGGAGGCAAAGGGGAGAAATGGAAAGAGGGAAGCAAGAGGTCTACAGCTGAATCATGCCCAGTCTCCCCATCTTTTTTGGTTTTAAGAGAATCTTTGGATGTGGAAAAACAGTTTAATTTGCCAGTTTGTCATTAAGTGCCAGCCTGTGCCAATAACTACTACACAGAGCAGGTAACTTTCAACAGTTCTTACAAAAGAAGACAAAAACCTTACTGACAGTATCTCATACATCTTCCTCAACTGATTTTATGACACTTTCTCTTCCCATGCCCACTCCCCAAAATGAAATAAATTAGATTAAAAAAACAAAGCTAACTAAATTTAGAAAGTCTAACAAGCCATCCTTCACTTACTATTTTTCTGACTGACCCTAAACCTCCAGCTGCTCATGTTCTCTTCCACCCACACAGGTGGGAAGCCACTGTGACACTTCATTCAGGGTGGAATCACACCAGTTTAGAACCACTGAGGATCATAAATATGATGCTAATTAAATGGGTGGGGAGCGGGGCAGACACCACAGAAAAACGTCACAAAACCCCACTGATTTCTGTGAATAAACGCCCAAAATTCAAATTCCACAGCTGGCAACTGCAGAGAAGCTCCTCTGACTCCCTGCAGATTTCTTTTCAGCAGGAAGATTAATTAAGGTGGGTTGTTTTTCTTTTCTTTGCACACAGGAAATTCCCTCTGCATCTGCCACACAGAGTGATTCTTTCATTTTCAGGAACAGGAATTCAAAGGAATCCCTGAAGCATATCAGAGTTGGGCTTGTGCTAAGTATCAACCGTACTTATCTTTTAAAATATGTTATTTGTCTTATTTGAAGCATGAACACTAATTCAAGGCTCGCTAGCATTTTGCCTCTGCATTGCTACGACAACTAAAGAAGTTAATGGAATACATGAAATACCGCAATAAACCCAAATTTTCCCCACAGCATTTCAAGTTCCCTTTCTAAATTAGTTCAGGGAAGCAGCAATTGGGTCACTCATTTTAGATCTCCCAACAGCAAAAAGGCAGATTTCCCTGGTTTTCATAAAGAAGCTTAAATTGTTAGTTAATTAACAAAGCCATTTAACTTTAGAAATCAATCAAGTCCCAGAAGCAAATGTCAAGGTTACCTTGAGTCAAGAGCACTGTAAAGGAACAAAACAAGATTTTATCAATATCACTATGCCACAAACATGTAGAAGAATGCAGGGCTTTACCCAGAACATGAAAGAAAGAATTGCAGAGGGTAAGATTTGAAAGCAGTATTGGCAATACCTTCAGATCTGTCATGATCAGGGCCACAGTGATTACTTTTTCTCTCCCAATCACAGAGGGGAAGATAAAGTACACCTCTGATTTTTTTTTTTTAATTTTTATTACTTTTTAAATAAAAGAAGGGTCATTCAGGTTGAAAGCTGTACAACTGGTTAGAAGCAGCACTAACATTAGCCATAAAGGAGGACAAGCTTAAACAGAGTCACAGGGTCTCACACACTGATGCGAATAAAGCCTCACTGCTTTGTAGCACCCAGGAGAGCAAAACCAGTCAGATACCTGAGGAATGCACAAATCCCAGGAGCGAACTGGAGTGTGCAAGGAAGGGATACGAAACCTCCACGGACAACTCTGCTGGGGCTGAGTTTGAAGGGCTGAATGCCTCACCAAAGTGCTGCTTTTCCCTGGACAATCTTACTGGGAAAGTTAATATTGAAAGTGCTCAGCAGCACAACCCACCCAGCTGTGCCAAAGGATTCCACAAACATTGTGGTCTGGGGGGTAATAACTTCGGGACACACAGAAACACACGGCCCTTTCTATACAATACTTCTAGATCTGCTAAAGACAACTTTGTCAAAAATCCCTTCATATCTACCAGTGCTCTTCTGAGTGTACAAGTCACACCTATACTGTTTTGGAGTTTTACTGTTATTTTTACACTAACCTCCTCAGAGGACTACGAAGGCTCAGGGGGTTAAAACAAAAATTTTATTAAATCTTTAATGTATTTCTTTTAAATAAAAAAAAAAAATTAAGTCCTATGACAACAGAAAGTAACACGTTCTCAAAACACCGTGACAGGAGAAGGGTATGAACTCACCTGCCAACACGCCCAGCAGACATCGATTCCCCCTCACAGGAACATTCCCGCCCTGCTTTCCCCGCAACTCTGAGGGGAAAAATTGCAGCCCAGGTGCCAGGATCTTTGGTGGTCCAAGGCTTAAGCTTAATTCCAAAAATATTTGCAGTACGAGCAGCCAAAAGTGTTCTGGCAAGCAGCAGGGGCTGTGGGTGCCGTGAGGGGATCCAGCGCCGAGCGGCCCCTCAGCCTCGGCACAGGAATAAAATGGTGCCCTGCCCCTGAGGGAGATCTTCAAAAATCTTCCAAAAAATAAACGCTTAAGTGTCATGCACACTGTTTCATAGGGAAATCACATTTCCCTGAGATTTGGCAGCACAACCTGACTGGCTGATGTGGGTGGGGTAGTGAGATAGTCGGTGTGCCCCTGTCACCCTCACGGCAGCCAGGACTGCAGGCCCCTCACCTCAAGGCCCATCCTTTCCGCAACAAAACAACAACTGTGGGCAACGGCCAGAAAAGTGAAAAATCCAAAAGTCAGCACACAACAAATGCAGATACACACGGAATTTTAAACAAATAACCTGTGGGTGCACGCACCAAGAAAAGCCTCAGAGGAAGATCCCATTAAGTGCCATATTGATGAGCTCTCTCTGGCTCCCATTCCGCAAATCCTTCTGCTGAGGGAGTCACATCCTGAGCAATATCAGGGTATCATTTAAAATGTGCATTGTTTATCCCTTCTGATACATTATACATACAGCTCAGCTGTCTCTAATGCAGGAGCAATCCAAGCACAGCATTTTCAATACAAAAATTCATTAGAAAACACTCCTGGCCTCAACCAAAACAGGCCATTTTTCCTTCCTTTTGCATTTCAGAAATAACCTTATGCAAATAAAAAGTGATTATGGTTGTAATGTCAAAAAATGAGGGGAAAATGGCAGTAAATAATGTACTGTTTTTTCTGAGCACATCAAGGGTTTTGGAGCTTCAATATATGAAGTGTCTTTTTTACCTCAGTAAGCTGGGTAATATAAGGTAGAGAAAAAGAAAATATCATCTGTCACTGCCGTAACAGCAAGAAGATAAAATTATTTCTATAGGCTGAAACCAGAAGTGCTCCTGAAGGAAATCATTGCTGGAGAGTTATTTTTTGAATAGTATTCATTGAAAGTTTAAGGGAGGAAAAGAAAAAAAAACATAACAAGAGAAATTAAATATTTCGAATGCCTACTGAAATATAATTTCTAAACTGAATTAAAATTTTAGGAAGTTTTACACAATTAACCTGTCACACTTTTCCTTTTCCCCATTGCGTGGATGACATAAAACATACAAACAATTCACTAAGAGATGTTATACCGACTGACACCGATTCCTTTTTTTTTTTTTTTTTATTTTAATGCAATGTAAACCAAGACTTGAGATCAACTTAGGGCCAAAAGACAAGATACGAGCTGTAACAGCTCTGATCAAGGCATGCCCGCAGACTGGTTTGATTTTCCCTGTTTTCTGAACAGAACCAAGGCTGCTTCTTTCCCCTTTTGCACCACTGTGGCCGCACCTTCTTTGCCATCCAGCTCAAGACTGTGATTTTGGGCAATTTGTGAATCAGATCAAAGCATTCAGCAAAGCTGTAAGATATCTATATGAAATCTAAAAGTGCCTTAGAGACTGCGTGGAGAACTCGATTCAGCTTTCTGAATGCAATCAAGGGCTCTGTCCTCTGACCATGGTTCTTTTTTCAGGTTTAAAAAGTAATGCTGTGTTTTCTGAATAAGCTTCAAATGATTAATCTGTTCGCTACAAATTATTATAAAGGACAATTAGGGAGAGAAATTATTATTTAAATTATTATTTATATTGTTATTTAAAAGTTAGTTTTCTTTAACTTGAGGTTTGATAATTTTGCCTTTTACACCCCCAACCTTCCCTTCTAAAACAGTGTTAGTCTAAAGAAACCTGATCAAAGATAGGTGGTCTCCATTTTTCAGCAGCTGGAAAACCTTTCTTCCTTTAAATTCTTTCACTGGGAAAAAAGGATTGAAGTAATTTTGCCTAGCATTCCTGAGAACATTCCATCAGGTTGAAGTCACATAGGAGAGATTTCAGTTCCAACAATGAACACTAAATGTGCAAATCATACATTAATCATTAATGGTTTTTAATCAGTTCTGCCTTGACAAAAATGCTCCAGCATGCACCAGGCACTCAGAGCAGCCTCTTCTCTTCCAGTGCTCCATACTGGGATGTAGGAAATGGCACTCCATGTTCCCAAAGAAAATGAGAAATATGCATATATTGAATGTCAGTGTGATCAAAGGGATCAGCTAAAACACTCATTGCATGATCTTTCCACTTAAATACTTCTTTGTCCATATAACTCTCAGACAGGATTTCTTCTCAATTTGCAGAGAGCATTTATATTTATCTAGCCAATTCAAACTGCAGATATCATTAATAGAAATGCACTAATACTTTGTCATTATCCTGACAAATCCCAAGGGAATGTAAATGCCTCACAAAATCCTTTTAGATTAAACCTAAGGTAGGTCACTAAAGAAATCTGGCTGAAGACTCAAGCTCATGACATCACCCAAACTCGTAGCATCCATGTGATGAAAGGCAGCACAACACTCTGTGATAAATGTGCAGACTTTCCAAGACAGGTTGAATAATTTCTTACCTAGACAACCTTCTGGAAGATGGACATAAGTGTGCAAAGACAAGTCAAATGGGGGAAAACCCTCCAAAAGACCCCCAGGAAATTCAACCCTGAAGCATCAAAACACTTGAGCTTCATATTCAGTTTGCTCTGTATCAGTTCTATTTTAAACCAGGTTGTGTGTTTGCATAAACAGCCAGGGTGCAAAACACAAATAGGGTTGGAAAGAAGATCCAAGACAGCAGTAACTCTCCAGAACTACAAGATTGTTTCAGAAAATGCACCAGCCTCCAAGAAAAGCTTTACTGGCACCAGCTACTTCCCTCCTGCAACAGGAGGCAGATAGACAAATGGTAAACAGGTTTTCTCACTGCGTTCTGCTTTCTCAGGAAAGGAACTCGTTTTGTCTTTCCCTGCTTTTGAGTATGAAACAGAACCATGACGGAATCTGCTTCAGAGTCCAGGGATGCAGAGGATCACTGCCACCTGCAACCAAACTGTTCTGTGTTTTCTCATCGACAGAAGGGTTCAAGGAATTTAAAAATAACCCCTTTTTTGTTTTATCAATACAAAGGTTTTTCTTTCAGCAAAAAGCATTTTTACCAGAGCAGCCAATCCCTGAGTCTGCTACATTTAGCATCAGCGGAGATGGAAACTGGCAGCAGCAGGATAGTACGGCCCCTTATTAAAGAAGATTGACGCTAGAGACCAAAAAGGTTCTCAGTTACTAAACCTACACAGACTACTTCATTCATGTCAAGACTCCCTTTTAGCACGGGATCACTCAAAGATTTCTATCTTGATAACATTTACTGATGAGAGCAACCTACACTCTCTCATGCTGTCCTGATCTCATACAATAGGCTAGGCTTTAGGACATGTACAAGATAAGTTGGTCTTTGTAGGCATTATTTTGCCTTATCTGCCCTTTATTTTGCCTGCTCCCTTCCAAACAGATTTCTTCTTTTTGAAAATCAACCCCAAACAGTTCGGATTTCTCCCTTGTTTCTAAATCTGGAGCCAAACCTGGAATTGCCATCTGTCAGTTGAAACATTACTTCAAGCCAGGAATTGTCATTCATTTTTACCTGGATTCCCGGACATTCCATGATAATCCTGAGTTTTAAAAGAATTAGTAATAGACTCATAAATCAACCCAAACTGCAAAGCAGGAAAACAGGTGAACTTGTGTTTTATCCTGCTTTTTTTTTTTTTAAGGATAAATTTATCCTTTAAAATGCTATTTCCAATGGATATGCTGCCAGTGTGCTATTTCCTTGGATTTGAGATCTGGGCTGTCTACACCTTTGATGTGGAGTACTTTAGAAAGGGACAAGAGCTCAGCACTACATTTGAACCACCAGGAAAGGGGAGTTTATCCTGGAGGTGCTGAAAATTCTGGGCTGGAGGGGCAGCAGCAAGTGCCGCTGTCAACAGTGCTGAATGCAGAGGTGCAAAATTAATTTTTATCTGAGACAAAGGCCAAGATATTCAGCCGTAGAAATGAATCTCCCAATGTAAACTATTTCCACTTGAAGAGCAGCCTTACTCAATTAAAACCTGCAGTATCAGCTTCAAGTGAAGAGATCAGACGGAGGTCCCCAAGCAATTACATGAAACAAAGTCACCCTTGCAGCAGCCTCTGTAATAAAACCAGGGCTCCACTTCACACTGTTTTATTCTCCAGAGATATTTGCTAACTAGGTTTCAAAAGGAATTCAACTTTTGCAATTCACAAGCCCAGATTAAGAAATCCAGTCCATAGGTCAAAGATGCAATTACCTCTGCTTCACATAAATCTCCTTCCCTTACAGAAAAGCTGACAGCTTTTTTTCAAGAGCAAGTGAAAAGAATCATAGAACTGATGTATGAAGATTTTCTCATTGTTTGTGACTCCTCTCTTAATTTGTCAGGAGCTTCAGTTTTCTGAAATTTAATATTATACTTACAAAAAACAAACAAACCAACCAAACCAAAAAACAACCAAACTGTGAAGAATGTACTTGTATATAACTTGATGGAGATAACAAAACCCAAATTGTTCCTTTGATAAAATATTTGTTAAAACCAATTTGAAAACCTCCCTTTTTTTCATTTTCCAGTCTGAAATTTCTGGATTTTTCCTCAGTTGCTCTGTTCAGTGACATTTCCTACCTTCTAAAGTGGTCTAATGAAGTCCTTCAGCAGCTTTAGAGACTAAAATCCTGCAGTTACTTCAGTCTGCTTAGATGGACTTTTACCTTAATCTCTCTAACGAATTTAAACCAAGTTTATTGCCTTGTCTGCAGCCATATTCTATAATTCTTGCTGAATTGTACAGTCATCATCAATTTAGCCATGGACTTAATTTAAGCACTCACACAGGTATAAATCACAAACACATAAAATATAGCACTGCATGTGAGGCTGATGAATGTTTCTCTTAACACCTACTTGAACTCTTACCTGACTTGTTGTACATTGATGCAAAACTCTAATTTTTCCCTTTGCTGCAAGGGAGCAAAGGGATGAACTGGGCAACATTGCCTTTACAACCTCATTTACTGAAATGAACATGTGGAACAGCACAGGCAAAATTTCAGTTCTACTTAAAATAGATTTAAAACTCTCCCTGGCCAGAAAAATCACCCTTTTCTTACAAACCACAACTATAAACAAGAATGAAAAAGACAAGCTCCTCATTCAACTTTATTACTAAATCAACAGCTGAAATACTGGTAAACCTCTAAATTTGGAGGAGGCATCAAAAAAATCAGAAAGCTACAATGTTTTAATGTCAAAATCTATTTTTTCCTTTAACATTAATGCAATGGCAGTGCCTTTCTGTAGCCTTTTGTCTTGGGTTATGTAACCAAAAAAGGAACTGTATTCTATTCCATCTGTTAGGGGAGATGTTTTCCTTTACTCTTGTATCTCAAGGGAGGAGGGG
>VYZR01115292.1:49179-59713 GCA_013400675.1 Oxylabes madagascariensis
TCACATAAAAAATAATGTAAATAATTTGGCACAGCAGACAGGTGAAATAGCCATGCATGTTTTGGTGAAATAGGTATGTATGGGTCAGTGCCAGTTTTTTAGTTGTTTTTATTCAAACCAAGAATTCACCTTTCTGTAAAAAAAAATAAAATAAAAAGAATGTTCATGCATTCATTTCAGTAGGAATCCTGAATAATTGCTCATGACTGCAATAAATTAATAGAATGAAGTTTTGTAAAATAACCATCTTTTTCTCTGAAGATATTAAAATAGTGCTATCAATAACAAGCAAATGGCAAGACAGCATTCCTAAATGACACAATGAATATCTGACATCTGCTCTGTGCACGCCCAGATCTTAAGCAATCCCTTGGCAGAGGCACATAACCAGCCCTAAAAACCTGGCCAAGTGCAGTTTCTGAGGAAGGTCTGTGTGGTCCTCGTACCAGACCGTTCCCAGCACTGTCTTTAAAACCTTATCTCGGGGAAGCACTTGGGAAAATATTTTCTCCCTTTAAAGAAGAACCTCATCAGTCAGAGCTGTGGGGTCATCTGTCAGGACCATCAGTATCCCCCACTCCAGCGTCTCCACCTCCACCTCTGCAGAGTTAGAGCATGAAAAGTTAAGTTCCACATGCAAAAATTCCAGGGTCAAACCTCGCCTGGCTGTATTTGCAGATGAATCTTCAAACTTCTACCCCTACACCTGATTTTTCCTCTCGGTGCTGGCCTGGCTTTTATCAGCTTTTCTACTTGTAGTTCACACTCCTATCAAAAAAGCGTTGCTTAACTTACACACAGACATAAAGTTTGAAAAGATCCCATCTTTCATCCAGCAGGGGAAAGGATTCCCTTTGAACAGGCTGTCAGCCTCAAACAGTGCAAGGGATTGGTGAAGAGTGCTCAAACCAGTATTTTGTTTTGTATAAAAATATGTGCTTAAAATACAGAACTGCAAAACCGGATTCCAGAGCACTGCTAAAAAGAAGGAAAACAGAGTCCTCTAGTGGCCTCCATTTGCTGTAACAGTAAAAGCAGTCAATTTAGGGGAGAAAGTGCATGATCTGAAACGTNGCAGGGGAAAGGATTCCCTTTGAACAGGCTGTCAGCCTCAAACAGTGCAAGGGATTGGTGAAGAGTGCTCAAACCAGTATTTTGTTTTGTATTTTGACATGTGCTTCCAAAACACCAAAAGCTGCTGTGCCTGAACCAATGTAGAGCTGCAAACCCAATAAGCCTGTGGAGGGAATTTCAATGTCCAACAGGCAAAGATGTGCAATAACCTGGGAGAAAAAGTATCAGGAAAAAGATCAACCCACCAGCTAACAAATGCAGGAACACAAATTAATTTCCATAATTTCCACGGCTGTTTTTGCAGTGGGTGTGACCGGCACGGTGCCAAACATAGGCTCCTTTTCCTCCTAAATGGGAAAGGAGTTTGTGTTTGGAAGTACAAAACTGTGAATGCTGTTGTGCTTCCACCACCACCCACCACCCCTGAGGGACACAGTAAATTGTGATTATTCCCTCACACTCAGTAAGAGAATTATTATCTACAATGACAGCTTTTGGTGCAGTGTTGCAGAGGAGCTCCTGCTCATGAGGCAGCGGTGTCAGAGGAGGGGGCAGAGGAGAAACTCTTTATTTACTGGTCTGCCAGGGCTATATTTAAAGAGCAAGAGATGCCTTTTCTGGCCTCTGAGTCCAGTGGAAACAATGGAGATCACAGAATCATGGAATGATTGAGGTTGTCAGGGATCTCTGGAGGTTACCGTGTCCAACCCCCTGCTCAGGCAGGGCCACCTGGAGCAGGTTACCCCGTGATGAGTGAAGCTTACCCATGGCTGGAAAAATCACTGTCATTTCAGCCAGCACTGTTCACATCGGAAAGAAACCTCTGTCAGTAACAGCTCTAATTTTTATTAATAGCAACAGCTGTGCTGGACCTCAGCTTCACGAACAAAGGTGAGCAAGAAGGTAAAGACGGGACATTCTCTACGACCCTGCAGGGCCTCTGGCTACAGTTACTCAGTAAATATGATCCGGGTGCCACTCACATTTCTACCCACATTTCCAACAACAGGGACAGATTTTGTTCAGTTCTGCTGCTTTCCTAGGGACAAGTCACAGCACTCTTCCCAGCCACTAGCACACATTCCTATCTTCTGAGGGGAATCAGGAAGGACAATAGGATCTTACAGCATAGGGCCTGCTCAGAGTAAGAAAAGGAATGGATTTCTAGTTGGGACACTGAAGTGGCACGACTGGAAATGTCAAGTGCATTTTACTCACTGATGGCTATAAAGATACACTCAGTGCTCCACTAAGTCCAACTGCTATTTGCATTATCCAAACATAGTTATTTTCCAGCCAAAGTTTCTACAACTTCAGCTCCTGGTTGTGTAATCACCTGCCTAATATTGCAAGTGCAGAGAAGCCTTTTTGTTCTCCCTGCAATTCAAAGAATAACCTTTGTCTGCCCTGGTTGTATTTGCAGGTCCAGTCCCTGTCTCCCACAGTTCTGCCTGCTCTCAGTACAGGCAGAAGGGGGTGACATCTCTCTCAGTCCCTGGAAAAGCTGCCCCATCAGCATGGTCCCTGAAAGTCCATCCGTGACCCCCACGGGTTCTCCCCCATCCCCTATCCTAATCATTCTGAGGAAAGCAATGAGTTCTTCCACGTTCTTATGAGGTCTCATAGTCTTAATTGAGACAGTGGGCATAATCCAAATGCAAGTCATAACCATAACAATTTAATTAGAATTATTAAATCCAAAGAGCCAGAAGTACTTAATTAAACAAACAGCTTGGTTTGTGAGCAGAGACACACTTCAGATCACTGCAGTCATGAAATTCTCACTGTGCAAAATTATGAGTTGCTGTTTGATAGCAATCAATAGAAAAGACCGTTGAATAAACGTCTTCTGACTTGCTTTCCAAACCATCGTATTGGTCCCAGTAGCTTGCCCGACAGATATAAATAATGATGCAATTGTGTTTCCAGTCTTGCTGTTATTGGTATCTAAATAACCCCTGACATGACTAGACAAAAAGAGGAGGCAGGTAGTCTGTCAAATCTCGCAGGTCATTGGCACTGTAACCTCGTGCAGGGCTGGGGCTGCCAGGGCTCCTGTCCTTGTCACTTGTGTTCACAGCGTGGCCTTTTGGTCTGAGGCTCGGAGAAATACATGGACACGGAGCAGATGGATGTGTCCCACAGAGACTGCACTGCTGCACAGGGCCAAGGAGTGAAAATATCTAAAATATGGAATCATAGAATAGCCTGAGTTGGGAGGGACCCACAAGGATGATCAAAGTCCTGTTCTGGCCCCGCTCAGAATAGCCCCAAGAATCCCACCCTCGGCCTGAGGGGGTTGTCCAAATGCTTCTTGAGCCCAAGATATGGAGAAGAAGAGGGATAAAAGATACGAAAAAATTCCATCATGCATTTACAAATTATTACTAGAGATGACAGGCTAGGAAACCAAATCTCTCACAGGTCTCAGTCAGATTACTGGCATTGGTTATTCCTCCCCTGAGGTAAAACCGTCCCCATTCACCTGCACTAGACCCAGAACTACCTTCCTATGGCTGGACTTAATTCTGAGCCCGTCAGAAATGGGCAGATGACAAGGAGCCAAATGACCCTTTTCCTTGGCCTGGACCATTTTCAGTACATTTGGGATGAGGAAACACGGCACAAGACACGGAATTTCCATCTGCTGCCCTCGGGCCCCACTGCTTCCTTTCTGCCTTAACGCACGTTGTGCCTCAGCCTCCTTTGGGAAACGGGACAAAATCACACGTGCGACGTCTGTGGATACCCACAGCACACACAGCAGCCACACAAAGCCGAAAACCCTGGAGGAAATCTTCCTGGAGCCTCCTTCCCAGCTATTCACCCTGCGAGCAGCAGATGGCATCCCTGCTGCCATTGCCGCGTCCTGGTACAGCGTTCACCCTGCTCCAAAGCCTGCAAAAATCCTGCCCTTTCCCACCTCTCCTGCGTTTTTGGAGCTACCCATCACTGCAGGGAGCTACCAGGGAAGCTCACCCTGCCAGTGACTCTCCTGTGGGCCGGGAGATTTTCCCCCTTTTTCCCAGCGTAATGCCAGTGACTCCCTGAGTTTGGTAAAATCCCTGCCCACGGCGAAAGTCTGGCTGTAAAATCCCTGTGGATTACCAGGCATTTGTGGCGCTGCTGCCTCCTCGGATGAACAAAGAGTGGGCAGAAGAAGAGGTTCACAGCCCTGTAAAAAAGGTTGTTTGCAACAAGAATTATCCCAAGCCCAGTGATTTCAGTACTGCAGGGCTTCGGGCTCACTCACTTGGAATTTAACTGTATGATTTGTCAGCCTTTGCTTGGTAGGAACTTTGAACTCTGCTCTTTGGTGTCAATCTCCGTTGTTTTCTTCCTTTGAAAGAAGAAATGTGTTCTGTATGAAATGTCTTAGCCTGGTAATAATTTTTGAGTGATGTTTTCCTGCAAAGAAAACAAGCAATTATCTGCATATCCCACCCCCAGCTCTTCATGTGCTTCTCCTTGTGCAGTCGCTTACCCAAGCACAGAATACAAGGGGGAATAAAAGGGTTTGCTGCCTCTTCCTACAAATGTACAGAATTCAGAAACTATACCTGGCAGAGAGAAGCAAATCCACTTCCTTGGGATTAGGACTCACGTTTCATTATCTGCTTTGTAGTCTGCTTCTGCCAGGTGCTGACTGAGGTAAACTTTGTTCAGCTCAGTTCAAATTCAGAAAGAACTAAAAAAATTCAACTTTTCCCAACAGTTTCTATGATATTTTCCAGTGTAATTATGATCTCTATCAGGGTTTTAGACAGGAGAACAAAACTGAGGAAACTCAGTTGTAACTTTCTGTCTGGATTGGCTGCCCTGTGTTGTGAGGTTCATGGCAAATAAAGCCTCCCTGCCATAAGCATGGGAAGTTTGCTATAACCAGAAAAAAAATATCCAAGAGCAACAATATTTATTTTCCACACTCCATTAGTAGCCCAGAAGCAATTCAAGCCTGTTACTAGAAACCGAACCCAGCTAATTAAAAATAATGTTCCAATGCTCCACTGATGTGTTTTGCATCTGGAGCTGGCTTCTGCAAATAAACATACACAAAACCAAGGACAAATCGCAATAAATCTAAGCAGACAGGTACAAGCAAATTGGTCTGTGGAAGTGACATGTCTCTCTGCTTAAATGTCTACCACAAATCCCAAGGAGACGTGGTAGGATTTAATCTAATTGGGTTTGCCACTTCCCTGCAGCTTAATGTGAGAATAACAGCAATTATATATGACTGTACTTAGCTCAGTACCAAAAATCCATTTATTAGGCTATTAGAAGCTATAGAAAGCTGGGGTTTGAGATCATTTGGATATGCTGGTTACACACTTGGCCTGCTAGTTGTTTTGTGGTTACAGTTTCCAAATTGCCACTGATGAGGTGGTGGTAGAAAAGCAGGTGCAGTTAAGCACTTCAATGGATGGCTCAGAAAGGTTTTCTTCTCACTTCAGGATCCATAATGGCACCTTAGACGTTGGCTCAGTGCTCTGCAAATTTCAAAACCTTCAGCAGGAGACTGAGAAACCAAGAGGCTGTTGAGGTTCAGAAATCTGTTGATCATAAAGCAAAGCACCTTTGCATATGTGGGGCCCCACAGAGTTGGCACAGCATGGCAAAGAGATGCAAAAAGAATTATGTTTAAGGCCAGCATTATGGGGCAACAGAGAGAAGAGCCTCTAGTTTTTTAGCATTTGAGAGAGTGCAATTAGCAAGAAATGTAAGAAAAGCCATTGGGCCATTCCAAAAAAATGTAGTCTTGTCACTCTCCTGCCTGTTCAGTCTGCTAGTGGAGCAGGTGACTGATAGGCTCCCCATGGAGCTCAGCAGGAGGAAGCTGCACAGCCCTGTCCTCTAAGCCTTTGTCAGCTCCACACAACCACAATAAAACCCTTCTTGCCAAACAGATGTTTGCAAATGAGGCTGTAAACCCTCACAATTTCATCTTTTTCCTAAACCACGGCGAGTGCTGGAATAAAGGTGGATGTTTTTGGAGGTCTGAAAATCTTCACCTGTAGCCACAGCTCTCCAGCGCTCACCGAGTGGGGGCAAACCCCCAACAACGGGGTCCTTCAGCTCCCCCACGCTCCAGTGAGGGCCTGCAGTGGGGGAGGATTCGGGGGCTCTCTGTGACCTCTCAGACAGCACCGTGAGGTGTTGGGGGACATATTCAACCTGCAGATTTGTTTTCAAAGCCAGCCTTACAACGTGAGACCCTTACATTCAGCACCTGGAATTATGAAGGCTTGGTCTTGCTCCCAACAAGCTGAGTGACAATGTACCCATGGAGACAGCGGCTGTGAACATCCAACTTTCCATCCAGAAACTTCCCTAACTTTCCTGGCAGCTGAGATGTTAACCTTGCACATCAGTCTGGGTTACACATAATTTTAAAGAGATTTCTCTTTCCAGGGCTCAACTCCGATCCAAACAGACAACTATCACAAATTAACACAATTCCAAGGAGCTCTGCTTGAATCAGACCCCCTCACTAATTACCTGCTGGAATTCAGAGAATATTAGTTAAGGTCCCTGTCCAACTGCTGCAAAATACTTCTCTGGGAAGTGAATACATTTAAACCTAGTTATGGGCATTTTTTTTTGCTAAAAGGACAGTGAACAGGAAGGATTGTTTAACAAAATCATCATCCTCATTGCTCTCACTGCAGCACCACAAACATGGGTGGCAACCTCTCTCCAAAGGTGGAGGCATCCTGAACCACTCTGGTTTTCTGCTGCCTTCTAGCCTTAGGATTACTTTAAAAGGTTATAATTAACATAATTACCCTGTCTGAAATGAATGCACAGGTCAAGTGAGCAGCTTTAGAACTGGCCATGGATTTGAAGTCCCTTTTGTCCCCACATACCCCGAACCCTGTCCTCATTCTTACAGGGATGGCAACGGCATTAAACACTTCAGTGGGGCAGGCAAGGCTGTATTCCCTAGGGAAGGTCCCTGTCTCCTCTGAGGAAAAGGCTCCAGGTGAAGTGGAAATGCTCCCAAATCAGCACAAAGGGCTGCTGAGGGCCAGTCACCACCCAGTTCTGAGGATGGGTGGGAAACACAGGAGAAAACTCCCAGTCCCCTGTAAAAAAGCTGGTAAAATCCTACTGGGAAATGCAGGCTCTTGTTTATGTTTCTGCAGGTGAGATCTTACCTCTCCTCACCTGGCTCCCAAAGAAGCAGTGAAGAGGAACACACAGTTTCTTTTATGGCAGCAGAGTCCCTGGGATTCCCAAGTTCAAACACCTGAATGCTGTGGGTGCAGCTACCCTGGTCAAAAAGGGGTTTTGAGAATATTCACCTTGATCGGCCCGAGTCAAGGGCCAGTAAAATCCTACACCTTCTGAGGAAACTCTTTAACCAAAAGTTATGTTTAACATGCTCATATCCTTCTCTGAGTAGGAGGGAGTGACCAAGCATTTCTCCCAGAACACTTCTAAATTGTAGCTGAAATGGGGATGCACTAAACCACTTCTGACTCCTCAGAAGACACATCCTGCAGCATTACATTTAGAGACCCAGGAATTATCAGGATGGGATCTCAAATGGCTGCAGTTTATCACACCCCAGCAAATTCACTGCACCACACAACCTGATGGCACACGACAAAGTGTGACAACTGATCTGTATTGCTCAGGAGAGATTGTCGAGATGTGCTGAATATTTTCTAAACTGCTATCAGAAAACATATGTTTCCAAGGGGTAATGTTACAGTAGGTCTGAATAACTCATAAAAATTATGAATGAAGTGTTCTCACCTTCATTTGACCTTTCTTACTTCTCCAGCAGACAGAGCTAAATGTGTGGCACACCAGAATGCATCTGAAGAAGAGACAGATGATAATAAGAAGCTGTTAAGAGCTGCTCACTCCGCTGGCTCTATTAGTTCAGCTTGCTTGCACAGAAAGAATTTCCCTGCACGTGTGAACATGAGCACAGATCAATAAAGGGAAATATCCAGGCTGATCATTTCTCAGCCTGAACTCCTCCAAACAAGATGCACACACAGTCCAGTGCCTTGTGGAAGGCTGTGGACATGGGTTGTGCATGAGGAACCACAGAAATCGCGGTGCTGTTCTCTCTGCACAGAGCATCTCCAGCACCAGCTGGGAGCACTCATTCTACCCTTGGCTGATGTCACAAAGGTATCTGGAAGCTTTAACTCTCATTTTCCTGTCTCCCACACCTACATCCAAGGTCTGCTTGGCTACTCATCTTGTCAGAGATCATAAGAGAACTTACTTGCCTTAAAAATATGACTGCTTGACATGTTTTTTAACCATCAAAAGGAGAGCAATGTATTTCAAATGTGTTTCAAATGTGTGTGCCCTTGGAAACACATACAGGGTGTGAAAATACAGTTTGGTCAACCAAAACAAAGCATCTCCTGCTGATAAGAAAGTAATCCAGATTGGCAGGAATGGCTCCAATGCAATCAACTTGCCCTAGGACAGGAGGAGTGCCTCAGTTTAAGGCTTCATAAGCTGTCTGCTCACACCTCACATCTGTCAATTCTTTTTTCCCCATCATCGCCTATAGGTGCTGGGTTTTCACCACATCCTGAGTGCTGCTGGGAATGCCTGGTGGTCTAAAGCCTTTGCCAGCTTTGGGAGCTGTCTATCCCTTTCCTTTCAATGCTCTCTGGGTCGGGTACTCACGTGATTTGGTTTATCCCAGATACAGCTCTCAATGCTATTTTCATTTCCGTAAATGTATCCAAACCCAGCCAGAGGGAGTTATCTCCAGTGATCACTGGGATTCCCAGCTTTGTTGTGCCCATGGCATTCTCTTAACTTTGCCATTAAGGTCCAGGGAGTTTTTCAGGGCAAGGATTTTCTGAGGCATTTAACAGTGTCCTTGTCTTCCTCTGCATCACCTGCCTCACTGTCCTGCCAAGGCCTGGGGCATGATGGGCCTGAGGAATGTGCAGCATTTTGTCACTGACGAAGGAGGTTTCACCCGCTCTGCTAAACAATCCCAACAGATGCTGCTACGAAGGCTGAAAGGTGATTTTCACATGGCTGTAGATTTCCTCACAGTTCAGCCTGTGGTCTCCAGACACAGCCAGGGCTAAGCACAAACCCTTGGAAAGGATTTGTGTCCACACTGGGAATTCTCAGAGGAAGTCATGAGGGGGAATTGCATTTGGGGAGGTGAGGGGTACCCAGAGCAGGCACCCCAGGAATGGGGTTGGGCGTGGTGGAAGAGCTGAGTGAGTGCTGAGCTGGGTAGAAGGGCTCTTCTGGAAGGGCTCAACCAGACACCCATCTCCCTCTGCTTCCTGGCTTGGTCTTTACCATCTCAAAACATCAGGGAGGAGGCAGCAAACAGCATTAAGGACACCTATCACCTAACTGTAGCCATGCACAGGAGCCTGCACAGCTAATCCGCTGCAGAAGTGCTAAACTACTGCAGATGTTAGAAAGGCATGAGGTAAAAAGGAGGGGATTGCAAATGGGACTGAGCGAGCATCAAGCACAAAGGAAGTTGTAATGAGAGCAGGAGCGTGAGGAGTGACAATTCAGCATGGGAAAGATAAAGATGGAACAAGAATAGGATCAAGAGAGAGCGCACAGAAAGGATGGGGAGGAAGAAAAATTTGAAATGGAAACGATGAAAATGGAATATGATTTCCAGAGGGAAAGAATAAGGGTGAATGAGGGTCCTACTGGGTCAGCCCATGCATATTTAGTCAGTTATAATAAGGTAAAATTGCTTCCTCATTACAAAGAAGGGAATGATGTTGATATGTTTTTGCAGTCTTTTAAAAAACTGTACAGAACTTATAATTGGTGAGAGGAAGCATGGGCAGCACAGTTCAGCCCCTGTGCCATGGGAAAGCCCTGGAGGCCTGTGCCAGGCTGGTTGATAATGACTGCCCTGACTATCAAATTGTGCATGGAGCCTTCCTGAGAAAGTGTGGGCTTGACCCCAGAGACCTGCAGGGTTACACTTGGGTCTCCAAGGAAAGGATCTGATAACTCCTTTCCTGAATTGGCTGTAGAAATGACAAATTTATTTAACAGGTGGATAGAAGGTGAAAAGATATCTCTATCTGGTTTTTTTCCTTTCTTTTTTTTTTTTTTTTTTTAAATGATAAAATAATCTTGAGGAGCAGCTCCTAGAAGATGTTCTGAAGGATTTGGAAGCCCGCTAGACAGAAAATCGTTCTATTAAAATTTTCAGCCTATTAATCAAAGCAATGTTTTTAGGAGAAAAGTAATGGGAATCCTACCTACTTCCACAAAGTCTTGCCCCTTCTTTCAGAAACAACCAGAAAGAGACAACAAAGTACACAACTTCCAGAATTGCATGAGCCACAATCTATTACTTCAAGAACATAATAACCTAAATCTCATTATATTTCATATGCAGAGACCACAGATATGCCATGGAGTGTGACAGAGGAGATCAGTTCTTGTGCTTAATTCACCACTGTAAAAAGAGTTTTACAGG
>VYZR01115292.1:59745-84534 GCA_013400675.1 Oxylabes madagascariensis
AGAGTTTTACAGGAGCCAGTTCAGATACAGTTTGTTAATAGACCCTTAATAGAAGTACTGACACCAGCCTGAGTTTCCACAGGTGGCTGGCTCCTTCCTCCTGGAAAGCATTACCCACAAGGCATCCACATTCCAGCCTGGATTTCCATTTCAAACAAAGAGGGAAGGACTGGAAAGTGGCTGCAATAGGAGACAGATGTTTTTCTCTGCTTTCTGAAATATTTACTACTTGTAATGAGTCTGTAAAATTCAACGTTGACTCAGCTACTGCATTCCCGAATTCCTTCCAGACTCTAGAGTCAGTCTGCTCTCTGCCTGGCAGTGTCCTGCTGCTTCCTCTCACACTTCCCTCAGCACCTTTTCCTACAGCTCCAGGGGCAGCTCATCCCCTTTAACAGCACAGCAGCCCTGAGGTGCTTTGCACCAGACTCTGCAGCCAAGGCTGGAATGAAGAAATTTGCTGTCTTCAATGTCATTTTCTATTGATCGTTTATCCTTTCTGTTTTTAACTCACCCATTTTCTCACTTACTTCCTAATGCCCTTAACAGAATTTCCATTGTACTTTTTAGTTACCTCTGACCATTTTATCTTCAAATTCCCCCTGAACCTGCCTGTGTGTACAGCCCCCTCACTGCCAGCATCATTTGGGCTTTCATTTCATTGGCTTTTAATTTTCTGGATAGGTTTGACACGGGTAATTTCCTGCATTTTGAGTGAGAAGAAAGCAATCTTTATTTCCCCTTGAACTCCTGCTTCTCTTCTAATTCTTGTATAAAAGCTGTGTATCATCTATAAGGACTTCAGTGGAAGAATTACCACCACCTCCTCACATCTTATTTCCTTCTTTCTACAGAGATCACATCCAGACAGGGGCTTCACTGACATCAAAGGGAGCAGATTTTGGTCTAAAGGCATTTCTTGAACATTTCCCTCCAATTCCCACACTTGCACGTGCTCTACCCTATTTCCCATATGTGCTAGTGTGAAAACAGCTGCCTCTGAGTCTCTTTAGGATGGCCACTGCCACTATTTCTGTTACCTCTCACGGAGTATTTGCCTGAAGATCCCAAAGTACTTCAGAGAGAAGTCAATGAGAGAGAATAACAGTGCTTACATTTGACAAACAGGGAAATGGAGGCACAAAGCGATTCACACAAAGTCACACAGCTCAGAAAAGTCCCACAAATCTGTCATGCAAATGCTTTATCTTTGATGCAGAACTTAATCTTGAATTCCCTCATCGTATCTCAGCCCTGACAGATAGAAAAATCCTTAAGAGGAACAGTGCAAGCTCCTGGCCTGTTCAGCATAGTGGACCAGTGTTGAGGCTGGTAGCAGCTCACCAGCTGCTCCTGATTGATCATTTATCCCCAGCTGAACAACTCCAAGCTAAAAGAATCCTGCGTGTGCACTTTGTTGAGCTCGGACCAGCTTGCAGAACACATCCAGGGAAAGCACGTGCTGGATTCAAAGCGAGGTTCAGGTGCTCCTGTGGTTTGGGGGTGAGCATTAGAGCTCCACATAACAAATAGGGGGTTATTTTAATCTTCTATAACTGCGTGAGATTCAGATTTTAATTGGCTTCTTCCCTCCTGAACTCATCTCATAAAGCGTGTTAGGTATATCTGCTGAGTAAATAGGAGACAATAATATGTTTAAATGTCTGTCTGGAGAGTTTCTTCCACCCAGAGCTGGAAATCGATACAGCTCAGAGACACATCTCTTGTTAATGCAACTTTTCCCTTTCAGCATGTTCCGAACTTGTTTAATATTTTTCAGTGTTATTTCCCTGGCACTGACAGCCCAACCCACGTCGCCAGATCCCTGAACTGGGACTCCAGGGACGTGTATTCCACTCTTGGAGCCGTTTTTAACATCTTGGACAAGTAAGTAGCGCTCTCCAGGCCCTTATATCCATTCCCAGCCGTTCCCTTTTGGGCCTCGTTCCTGTAAAGATGTGTGCATATATTTGATTGTATAAACTGGGAAGGTATTTAGTGACTGGGAGCAGTCCAGTGATTTAAAGTTACTGTTAAATCCAGCACCTGAATCTTCGTAAGACACGGCTTTGAATTGTGCACTCTCAGATCGTGCTGAATTGGGATAATAAAATGTGAAGCTTTCAAAGACAATCTACCTGTAGCACCCCCCAAAAAAGCCATTTCTGGTGCTCTTGTCTGGCCTCAAAGTCAGATTTCGGGCTTGGGGTTGAGCAGGGAGGAAGTTTCAGGTGAATTGCATCTGTCCCTGGGCTCTTACAAATAGCCTGGATTTGCCCCTCTGGACTGAATACTGTCAGGCTGAAAATATATGTTGGAAAACCACTCTCCATTTCCTGCCCAAATCAGCCTATAAATAACCTGCGCAGCCCAAAGTGGCCCTGATCCCACCTCAGGNTGTGCAGACCAAGGCCCTGACCCCTCTGCTCAGGAATCGCTGCTGTGGTGCAGCAGTGACAACAACAAAGAGAGGGGAATTGGTTAAGTAATTTGGGGGTTAAAATCTGTGCCCTGCACAGTAAATTTTATGGCCCAGAGTGAGTCTTCTATAGTCTCATTTATTATTGCAAAAATGATTGGAGCTGGGGACCATGACACTATTACCTGTTACTGCAGATTTATTGAAAATTAGCAATTCCATTTATATCTATGAGATTTCAGGGATTATTCTGTTATAGACTGGAAAACTGATAGATTTATAACACTGACAAATCCAGTTGTACCAACTAATAGAGCCAGTGAGAAAATTTAGAGGTTTGTACTCCTAAAGGAGTTAACCTTTGGATAAAGAAACATTTTTCAAGTAGCATCTGAGAAATTATTGGATTCATAAATTCTTGCTGCTGCAGCATGAGAAATATTCATTTCCTGGGGTTTATATTTTTGTTCAGAAAAGATACAGAAGGCAAAATTTCATCCAAAACCATTTCACTCCACTCGGAGCCCTGCTCTAATTGCTGCTGTACCTTGTGTTAACCCTTTGGCATTTATTGGCAGGGTTTGCCTGGCTGGCCCTGAGGAAATTTTCAAGGTATGAATCTCCTAAATTCATTAACATTGTATTGACTTGAGCGAATCTGATTTTACTTTAATTTTGATTTTTGTGTACTCATCGAACTCCTTAAAAATTGACCCAAACCTGCAAAGGTATTAAATTCCTGTCAGGATATTGGGAGTTCTTTAGGATATGTTTTTTGTTTGCTTTTTAATGCGTGAGATCTCTGACTGTGGATGAACTTGTGTAACTCAGCTTTCACTTTTGCATGGCTGTTTTAGTATTGATTATTGCAAAAACTGGAGAAGTGGCAAACAAATCCGCAATTTATCTATGGATATATGAGAAAACCTAATGGGGCCCCAGCTCCTTAGTAATGTGAGAACAGCAATCATTGTATTCCTACAGAATGCAATTAAAATCCATCACCCAATAATACAGATCGCCCAAGATGCCATTTCTTTTCCCATTCAATATTCCCCAATCCCTGTTGTTCAGGCCTGTTAAGGAGGTGGCTGGGGCTCATTCAAAACTCAGCCCTGCTGAGGGAAAACATTATGACTTCCTTGGGACTACCCCAATTTCTCCTAAGGGAGCAGAGGTAAGGAACTGTTTCACTGATTTCAGCAAGGAAGTTGGAAGAATTCAGGCTTGGACACTGGACTGTGAACATTCATTTTGGCTCTTATTAACTTATGGCTATTTTGGTCTGAATTACATACACAGATAAACAGATTTTTAAAAATTACTTTTTAAAATAATTCAAGGGGTTATAAATCATAAAAGCTGTGGGTGCTACGGTCTGAAAAAGAAATAAATGTTGAATTTCAGTTAAAGTAATCCAGAGTACTCCCCCTTTAAAGGGGAAGAAGAATGACAAGTGTTTGTAATAAGAACCACATCCCCACCCCTGTGGCATCAACTGAGTTTGGTTATTAACTTTGGAAAGAGGCAAAATCCTTTATCTGGGAATCTCTAAGGAAAAAAGGCCCTGGAATTACCCCATCATTTCACAATCAATAAGGCAAAAGTGGAGCGTGCAAAGAATTATGATTCCATCCCTCAGTTATAACACTGCACCTGTGACTTGGGAATAGGGCAGTTCTCAGTGTCCAGTGTTTCATGGCAGCCACAAACTAAGTTTAAAATGCCCAACAGAATTTTTATTTCTGTTTATATTGAATATAAACTTATGGATGAGATATTGCCTGCTACAATTAAAAAAAAAATACCCAACCAAACAAAAACTTGAACAAGAATATTCTCTTTCTGTGTTCTACTATAAAGTTTGTGCTGGCCTTTGACCCAGTACAAATCAGCACAGATCCATTAAAAGTTGAGCTATCACAATTTACAGCTTTTCAGAATCTAGCCCAGAATGCACCAGCTTCTGATTATTGTGGTAAAATATCCCAACTTTGCTGAATTCCTTTGTGCAGATGCAAATACAAGAACCGGACATGGAGCTACATTTAAACATAAGACTTGGTCCAAATTTGGACTTTTCTCTCCTTGCAGTATAAAGAAATTGTATTTCAAAGACTGTAGATCATTTTACAACAGCAGTGACTCCTGTTTCAGCACAAGAAAATATCCTTGATTATAACTGAAGGATTATTTCTGGTACTTTTTATGCAAACCCATTTTTGCATCTCTCCCGTTCTAAGGACCAAACACAACTTCTCTGGTGGATGAATTCATAGCTTTCAGAACCATTCTCCTAAGGAGGCTCAGTGGATATCAAGAGGCAGGAATTGTGCAAGAATGATGCAAGACAACCAGGGAGAAGTTGCTGAACTAAATGGAAAATATTTATTCCCCTCCCCAGCTGCTGAATTCCCCCTGGAATATTTTTCTTTATGTCGTTAAAGGATGCTCGATCATGTCATGATATTTTTTTGCTATAACGATAATCAGTGCATCGGTACTTCAGACTATTATGAGGGCAAGTATTTTAGCCCAGAGACAGGCAATAAAAAGGAACGTGAACAAATAATGAGTAAGAGAGCAAGAAGGAAGGCTACATTCTTCAGTTAAATCAAAGTTGTTCCAGAAAAGCTGGGCAAGAGAGGTTGCTATTTCCCACTGAGAGTCAACTGAAAGTTAATGGGGACATCACTAAAGATCACAGACAAATGTGCACTGTACTTTTAATGAATATTTTATTCATGTCACCTTTAAATTAGTTAAATTTGATAGGATGATAATGTAATGCAAAATGGCTTCCTCCCCAGACCATTTTAGGTGGAGGGTAGATCAGAATTTAATTTTAGGCTAATGCCAGGTCAAAATTAAATTTAAAAAAAATTATGACTGGAAAGTAATAAATCCAAAGTGACCAATGGAAAAAATATTAAGTTAATGAGATGTGCAAGCCATTTAGAAAAGCACAGATATTTTATATGACATATATTTTTCTTATCTGGAAACAAGCCATTTTAATACTTGGTGATAAGGATGGAAATTGGGAAAGGAGAAAGGGGGACTCTCGACGTTATTGCTATCAGGTCTTGAAAAATTATGAAGATAAATGCAAAAAGCTCATGGTGGGGATATTCACCGTTTCATCAGCAAGCTTGGTAACAACTGAAAACCCCGAAATACTCCTTTAGGTACTTAAATGTGTGTTCTGTTCCTCAGGGTGTTGTCATTCACATATGCCAAGGAAAGGGTTTCCAAACTGGGTTCTGCAGCTGCCCTGAAACCATGAAGCTGGGATCAGGCAGCCTCATCCCTCTCCCTTCTCTGCTCCATCCTGAGCTGGCACATACAAACACCCAGGACATGCACGGGATCTCAGAATTCACATCTGCTCTTACACAGCCTCAGCAGTCACATGGACACTGTGCTTCTCCTCCTTCCTCAAAAAGGAATTAAAAGGGACACCCAGAGACCATGTCAAAAAGAGTTATTATAGCAGATATTTCTTAAGTTCAGCTATCAGAAAGTTCATCATCATATGTAGAATGCAACAAGTAAAAAATGTCAAATCATGTAAAGCCAGAGCAGAAGCTGTGAGTGGGGAACTCAGTAAGAGAAATGTGCTCCTCTGAAATGAGGTCTGAGTGAACAGGAGTGTGGAAACTGAGCTCCTGGGACAGCAGGAAACTCATTTCATGCAAAAACATTAAACCGCATCGTGATGTGAAACCACAGAGCGTAATGGTTCCCTTGCACTGAAGCTTTGGGTTTGTGACTATTGTCACAAACAAGAAATACACCCAGGGAGTTTCACAAATTGAGTAAATCACCTGATTCCAAGTTATTTATGGATATTCTGCTGGCAGCACTGCAGCTGACTAATCCAACCATGTCTGCTACTTTTCAATGTGAATCTGCTGCATTAGCCGTGCCACCAGAGCTGTGACACTGGGCTAATGGACTGGAGCCTCCCTGGACCCCCCCTCCAGATCATTTGCAAACTGAAGCCATAGAAAAGAGAGTCTTCCCACCCATCAAGCAGCACATGAAGTTATTGTGATTCTTAAGCAGCCACTGTGGCAAATTTTGGGTGGAAATTCCGGTGCAGGTGTTATTTGATAAAACCTAAAGTGAAAATGGGCACATGGATGGACATGGCTTTCCCATCTCCACAGAGCAATGAGAGGAGGTGTCAGAGCCCAGCAGGAGCCAAGGCATTATTGCAGTTTGCTCTCCTCACTGCACAGCTCACTGATAAGCTGCAATGGTCATCAGGACTATTGATTTACTTTTTGAAGGGGGGGTGTGTGAATGCTGGCTTTAAGCAATCTCTTCTCAAGGCTCAGTTTGATAATTCTTTTCAAGCTTTTATTTAAACTCTCTAAGAGAAAAAAGCAAGAATGAATTAGAAACTGGAAGAACACAAAGAAGCTTGAAAGAGAAGATCAATAACTCCCATGCACAGCAATAAACAAACTGGAACAATTACAGTGAGAGATGGTTATTGATCAATATCAGGAGCAGCTCATATAGCAGCACCTCTGTTTATACCAGACCTCAATTATATTCTTACTTGCTCATAATAATATAACCGCATTCTACAACTTTTATCACCAGGGAAATTTTAATTCCCTTTTATTAGTGAATAATAACCATATGCTTCCAGGCAGTGGTGGCTCTCAGCACATTTCCGTATCAGCCAGTCCCCACTGTCCCTGTGGAGCTGGAACCTCTCCCACAGCCTGGAAAGCTGAGCTGCAGTAAGGTGAACTGACCCCCTGAGGCCAAGGGCAGGGGCAGAGTGGGGGAAATCTGAGCTCTGGGGACTTGGTTTTCTGCAACAGTCCCTGGGGACCTCCACAGCAAGAGGAGACTTTTTCAACCAAGAGCAAAAATCATCACCCGTAAGTCAAGACAACGAAACATCAAGCAAACATCAGCTCGGCAGAGGTGTCCCCCCAACACAGCCACCTGCCTGACCTTGGGACTGAAAGAGATTCCAGCCCCTCCGGCCAGGGCCAGCACTGCCTTGTGCAAATCTTATGTGTCATTCTCACTGAGCCAGGACATTCGCTCCACTCCCCCCACATGCTCTTGCCTGGTCTGTAAAAACTCTCACGCACTCAGATTTTGTTCAATTACACGAGTCAGAGTAAAATTCAAGTTTCTGCTGGTTGGAACTTTGTGGTTTGGACTTAATGAGATGTATCAGCACCAACACAGCTTTCCCTTTCTTGGGAAATGCCTCCCTCATAGATGTCTAAGGTAAGTGGGTTTTAATTCAAGGTATCCATGTCAATCCTCCAGCCTGTCTCCGTAAAATCTGACATATAAGACTAATTCATATAAGACTGACTATTCTTGCTAAAGAATAATGAGCTGAAGTCTATCCTCTTCAAAAGTTTCTTTACTCAAGTAAAATCACCTTTAAAATATAATCGAAAATCCCAGAATCCTATCCACAAATCATATTGAAAATTGAAAGGGTGAAGAATTAGGTCCAGCTCAAATAAATTTGAAAACCAAAGTTGACAAGAAGTAAAATAATTTATGATAAAGTAACTTTTTTCCCCCCGGAGCCTGAATGATACTATTTTACTAAAAAAGTTTATTGGTGAAAATATCTATGGGCAAGAGATTGTCCGTAAAGTTTCAATGTGAAAAAATATGTAGATTTTCATTTTACTGTCAACAATTTCAATAGGAGAAATTTCCTTGAGCATCCTGAGAAAAGCCCTGAAATTGACTCCATGTCCTGTTTCTGTTGGGTTGTATTACAAGCTTTACCTTTTCTTTATTTAAAGCATCCACTGTGCCTTTCCACTTTAGTTTTTATTCTGATCCAGCCCTCTGCTGTCTTGACATTCAGGTGTTCTTCAAAGATCTGTCCTTGATTTCCTTGTAATCCTTTCACAAAATGGACAATATGCTAAGGAAAACTGCCTTGCAAAGTTGCCAAAAGAGCAATCCCAATCTAATTAGGAGTTCGCAGTGCTTCAGTGAAAGCAGCACAAACACTGTTAATATTCACTGCAGCTGCTTTGTCAATAACTCCCAGTGAATCCTCCAATTTATAAGAAAAATCAGGAAACTATTGGATTCTATGACACTGATAGATCTATCAGTATTCATTGCCCCCATCCTCTGCAACACGAGGCACAAATGCCAATAACTCTAACAGTCCCTTAAATGCTGAAGGATCATTATTAAAGTGTGCTTGGCATCCCTGGTCATTAATTATAATCTTGTGCACATATGCAGTGTGATTGCAGGAAATAATCAGCTTTGTCTGCCAAATTGGCAACATTTAGAAACTAATTTGTTATGACATACCATCAAAGATATTTAAACAACAAACCCAAAGCTCTGCTGCACTGCGCGCACTGTTAAAATATCAGATCACATCATTAAAAAATAGTTAACATATCCGAGGGGAGGTAATATTTATCCTTGAACCCTGGTTCAAGTGGAATTTCCAGAAAGAACAGTTATATCCTTTCTCCCTCGCAGTTCGCAGGAGAGGGAACTCTCCGCAGAGTGGCGGGCGGGCGGGGGGAGGGAATGGCTGGGATTACGCGGCAGACCCGCTGTCAGTCAGGAGCTATTAAACAGCCATCGAAGAAATGTTTGCCAAGAGCGACGCTTGCCCGGGATTACCGCACTATGCGGGATGCCTGCCGATCCCTTTGGAGCCTTCAGACTCGTATTTATCTGTCCCGTTTCTCTTACAGCCCCTGTTCCCACTCTCAGCCCCCTGCTTTGGCAGCGGGAGGGTGCGAGCACCTCCAGCCTTGCAGCCGGGGCTGAAGGAAAGGCTGCGGGGAGGGAAGGGCTCAGCCCCAGCACTGCCAGGAGGAGCTGAGCTCCCAGCAAACTCCTGCCACCTTCCCCCAGCCTGAATTCCTGCTCACGAGACAGCAATTTATTCCTTGGTCTCTTCATATCGCCCCGAACAACGGCAGGCCCTGCAAACCGCCTGAGGGAACAGAGGGGCTCCCATAAAACCCCCTTCGTGCCGCTGAGACAGATCCTGCACACGCAGGGTGCAAATCCCAGTTTGGACTTCTCCCTCTGGGCAGCACAGGTCCTCTGAGCAGGACCAGAGAGCTGCACTGCAGATTTCCTGCCACAGACAGCGCCCAAGCTTTGGGATGTGAGCTATGGACTGGGACAAGGCCAACACGGATGCTGCAGGACTTAGGGCTGACCCTGGGCAAGGGCTAACCCTGGGAAAGGGTTAAACCTGGGCAATGGTTAAACCTGGGCAAGGGCTAACCCTGGGAAAGGGTTAAACCTAGGAAAGGGTTAAATCTGGGAAAGGGCTAACCTTGGGAAAGGGTTAAACCTGGGCAAGGGCTAACCCTGGGCAAGGGCTAACCCTGGGAAAGGGTTAAACCTGGGAAAGGGTTAAACCTAGGAAAGGGTTAAACCTGGGCAAGGGCTAACCCTGGGAAAGGGTTAAACCTGGGAAAGGGTTAAACCTGGGCAAGGGCTAACCCTGGGAAAGGGTTAAACCTGGGAAAGGGTTAAACCTGGGCAAGGGCTAACCCTGGGAAAGGGTTAAACCTGGGAAAGGGTTAAACCTGGGCAAGGGCTAACCCTGGGAAAGGGTTAAACCTGGGAAAGGGTTAAACCTGGGCAAGGGCTAACCCTGGGAAAGGGTTAAACCTGGGAAAGGGTTAAACCTGGGCAAGGGCTAACCCTGGGAAAGGGTTAAACCTGGGAAAGGGTTAAACCTGGGCAAGGGCTAACCCTGGGAAAGGGTTAAACCTGGGAAAGGGTTAAACCTGGGCAAGGGCTAACCCTGGGAAAGGGTTAAACCTGGGAAAGGGTTAAACCTGGGCAAGGGCTAACCCTGGGAAAGGGTTAAACCTGGGAAAGGGTTAAACCTGGGCAAGGGCTAACCCTGGGAAAGGGTTAAACCTGGGAAAGGGTTAAACCTGGGCAAGGGCTAACCCTGGGAAAGGGTTAAACCTGGGAAAGGGTTAAACCTGGGCAAGGGCTAACCCTGGGAAAGGGTTAAACCTGGGAAAGGGTTAAACCTGGGCAAGGGCTAACCCTGGGAAAGGGTTAAACCTGGGAAAGGGTTAAACCTGGGCAAGGGCTAACCCTGGGAAAGGGTTAAACTTGGGAAAGGGTTAAACCTGGGCAAAGGCTAACCCTGGGAAAGCGTTAAACCTGGGCAAGGGCTAGGCTGTGCAACAGGTTTGCATCATGGAGGTGACAGACCCCGGGCACCCTCATGTCTGTCAGGGGGGAGCTCTGAATCTGTGCATCGAAACTTCCAAGGCTCTCGATCAGGAGCTTGCAGTGGAATGTAGGAGACCATGGAATATTCAAGGGCTTGCCAGGCTCGAATGGATATCAGAGGGTGCACAAGGCTTCTTGTATTATGTGCATACATAATGGGATTTATTTTCTCAGATCTATGGTCAGAGTATTAAAATATGCATCAAAATAAAACCAGAAATTAAATACTGAGCTACGCTTTCATCCAGGAAACAAAACTCCCCCCTTTTTCTTTTTCTACATAAATGAGCAGAATGATTTTAAAATGGCAAATTGCTTGTGTAACATATTTTAAAGGAAACAATTGTTTCTAAATTGACATACGGCTCTAGTTTTTATTAAGAGAGACAAATAGGATGTTTTTCTCTAGAGTAAGAAATGAACTTGCAAATTTTTCTGCAGTCTTTTCTGACACTTTTTCCTCTACATTCTGCATCTTTAAATGATTTTTTTTTTTTATGGTTTATGTCGTCCTGTAGCAGGAGTCCATTAGCCCAGTTAAAGCTGAGGATGGAGAATCCAAGGAGAAGAGACAAGTGAAAACACTTAACCATGGGATTGCTGCTCCATTCTTACAGTAATGACTGTTTACTTTGGCAGACTTCGACAGAATATTTTTTTATTTTTTGTGATAATTTCTTATTATTTTCCCATGTTTTCTCAGAATCCAGCATTCCATATTATTGGAACAGCAGTTAACAAATCACAGTTTTGTGCAAATCTATTTTCCCAGATTCTCACTTGCTTTCACCAGCCACTGAACCAACAATAATATCTTTTCTTTCTCGGAGTATTTTGTAGCTTGTAATTATTTAATTAAAAAGTCCTTTTAAATGC
Organism: Oxylabes madagascariensis; assembly: GCA_013400675.1. NCBI lineage: Eukaryota > Metazoa > Chordata > Aves > Passeriformes > Timaliidae > Oxylabes > Oxylabes madagascariensis. The sequence continues at coordinate 71,288 of VYZR01115292.1, forward strand.
TTGAAAAGAACCAATATCTTTTTCATAACATAATTAATGTTACATTTCTTTACAGACAGTTTTGAAATCTATGGGTTCCAAGGACACTTCTGGAAATAGGAGGTAATAAAATGGCCTCAAATCCATTGTCACGGAAAGATAAACTGTATCAAAAAGTACGTCAGACTATTAATAGCTCTTACATCAATATTCTTGAATTGTTTCCATATTTTCAAAGAGAAATAATAGATACAAACTTCTAATTTGCACCTGAAAAATGAAGTAAATATTTTCCACATAACTGTAGAGATTTCACAGCATTATTAGCCTCTAACCTTTCAAATTAGTAAGGTATATAGCCTCAAGTTCATAAAACCTTTTCAAAAGGACACATTTAACCTTGAAAAGTTCTATTACAATGTAATCCACTAAGGCCAACAGTCAAATTACATATAACAATATGGATATAATTATTTTCTTCTTTTTTCTAATTTGGATAAAAGTTATTCAGCAGTTACACAAAGGCCTGATACACTGGCCTTGGAAACAATGTCCTGGCAAGGAAAGTTTTTGAAAAGAAATGTCCAATAAACAACATCTTCCCACTGGGAACCAAACCAAATTAACACAAGTCCAACACAACTCAGCCAGGCTGAGGTGCTGCCCCTGTGCCCCAGAGCATCAGGAGTTTTGTACCCATTTCAGTGGAGGAAACTCCCAAAATGAACTGCCTGAGGGGAAAATACAGGAGTGATTCAATCCCCATTAACTCCAGCCCTACTGGGCTCATTTTACTCTTCCTCACGACAGCACGGAGAGGAGCTCCAAAAGCAGGGATGGCTCTGACCTTCAGAGCACAGGAACAGGAAGAATTCCCCCTCTCAGTGCCAAGGCCATGGAACAGCTGCCACAATTCCAGTGCCAGGCACAGGATGAGAAGAAGGGGCTCTGAGGACCTGGGAAGACTGTAGGTGCAAGGACAAGCTCCTCGAGTGCCTCTCTCCTTGCCATCCCCATCTCTCTCCTTTCCAGTGCTTTAATCACTCTTGTCATTATTCTCTCAACACTCTCCAGTAGTCATTATCCTTTTGAATTATGGAGAGGAGAGCTGCACGCAGGGAGTTTGCCAGCAGCAGTCACACAAGCACCAAAACCAGGTAAAAGAACCTCTCTCATTCTCTTGAAATTTTCTTTTACATTCATTCAAGAATTTCATTAGCCCTTTTGGCCGTGGTGGCTTCTCAGAGCTCACATCTGCCTGATCATCCACAACAAACAAGATTATATCCTGCCATTCTCCACTGAGAAATTCCTGATTAATATTCTCCTGAATTATGGCTGAAATGGGAAGTATTTGCTTCCTTATTCGTGATCTGACCACAGGGTCATTCTCCTGCCTAAACACAGAACAAAAATACTTACTGGCAATGGCAGCATCTTTATTCTCTACTTAGGTGATTATACCTAAATATTCCCCTTTCTTATAGTCCCATCCCTGACTGTTCCAAGCTGAGAGGTCTTTAGTTCAGCCCTTCAATGTACAACAAACACTTTACCTACAGGTACACGATCCTTGCATGCTCCTGAATATTCCCTAATGGCAAGGTACAGCACTGCTCCTGATTTAACATCTTCTGTTAATTTGAATTAGGGGCAAGCAGGATGTTGGCACAGCGGGTGTCATTTGGCACAATAAACTTCTTGGAGTGACATTATGAACAGTTATCACATACATATCCCAACTTGCCCAGCTTAAATAAGGAAGCAAATTAGAACTCAGCATCCCATTCTTTTAATACTGATAATACTTATCTAGAAGGTTCCTAAGGCTGTTGGGAGGGTTATTTACTTGCTGTGCCAAAGTTAATTCTCTGGAGTGCTGCATAATGGATTGGTAATGTTCTCCTCATTGTCATCACCATGGAGAACACTTCATTTGTTTGCAGTAGAAAATAAGCTTGTTAAACACATAAGATGGGCATTATTTACAACTTTCCAAATTCAGAAAGAGAAGTCATTCTTCTTCACAAGCAAAACATTTTGCCAAAGAGACACATAAAATGGAAATATGTTTGTTTCTCCCAAATGCTAAAGGCTGGTCTGCAGATAAAAATACAGCACACTCTGCCCATAACTACCACTACTTCTGTACAGGCTCCAGTAACCAGCTACAGTCACACAAAATTAGCTGCTCCATTGCAGTAACGTATATAAAATGCTTGTATATTAAAAATCTAGAATTTCAAAAGTCTTTGTCTTGCTCCAGGAATCCTAATGCCTATTTCTTAGATCCTTGGGGAAATCAGAAAGCTACTAGACAAGTTAATGCTTTGAAGCTGTAATTTAAAAGGTTTTTTTAAAGGAAATTCTTTCTTTTAATTTTTTCTTCCCAAAGAACTTGGCATATTTTAAACAGAAAATTATAATAATAATTATGGATATATTGACCTCTTTGTACTCTTAGGCTGGCCACTCAAGTGAAGTAGATTTAACCAGCTCCCTGTAGGTTTCCATCAGCTTCCCACACTTCTGTGCTGTGGCACTTCTTGCATTCATCCCGCGAGCTGCCTAACGCACCTTAAGATTTGAATCACTAAGGAAACATTTTCCCAGGCCATTTTGTCACATGCTGTGACAAACTGAACCGGAATAAACCACCCAGAAAGCCCCAGCCTGACTGTGAACACACTGCACTCCCCTTTGGGGCTATCAGAGCCCAGCCTCCAGCTGCAGCTTTCTGTGGAGATGATGCAAGGGAGGTTTAAGATTTTTAACTGCGCTGTTTTTCATTCAATAAAAATGGACAGGCCCCATCTGCAATATAATTTGCACTCCTGGTCTCACAGAGGAGCTCTCTGATGCTGCTGAGGCTTTGAATGAGCCACAAGTCATCATCCAAGGCCGTTTGATATTGGTAAAGAGCCTGAAATCACCTGTCAGGCTTTGGATCTGGCCCCAAAGGTGCGATTTTGGAAAAGCTGAAGGACCACAGAAATACCTGAGTGCCACATAACACAGTGTAATACTGATCTACACTAAATTGTGGGTTTGTAATATAAATAAGTAAAATAAAAGGAAACACTTTCTCTGCAAAATAAGAAAAACTAAACCCAACTATACCTGAGACACAGTTGAGCTGTACTCAGCGTAACTTCAGAGATCAGGAAAATATCTGGGGCTTTGGCGTTATTACAATAATAATCAAAGGAAGTTCTGGGGATGTATCTTATCTTTAAATTTCTTACGCAACTTTTCTTTCTTTTCCTTTCAGCCAGAAAATGTCATGTCTCACCCTATAGCTGGGAATACAGACAATGTCTGGACATACAAAAATAAGAACCAGTTCCTGTACTCTGCAGTTAAGACCATCTGCTGCAGCTTACTTCTCATCTTTAAAGATCTGGCTCATTTTTCCTGGATAAACCAAAGCAAAAAGGAAAGGGATGAATGTGAGAATAGATCATGGATTTGGCACCTGTGTCAATCTAAGTGATGCAATTGAGATGTTCCTCCACTGAAATCCTACACTAGGCCTGTCAATGGCAGATAAAGAGCTCACATTACTTTCAAGAATAAGAACATGATTCACAATAAAATACACTTTGGATTGAAAAACTGCATTTATGTCCAGGCTTAAGCACAGAGAAATCAGTTTCTTAACACTCTATCTCTGATCTGAATGGCCGTTCTTCACACACGTTGTGCCCATTTAAGTCAAGAGATTTACCACAATGAAAGAGAAGTGTCACCCCAGAGGCTTCACTGTGTTTATGTGTTTAAAGACAGGAGAAGAGAGAAAAATGAATGAATGTCCTTTTCTTATACCTTTCTATCCTCTCACTAACAAGCAGAGGTCTATAATACCCACTAAGTTCATTGCCCAGTCCTAGCAAACGAAGCCTTTACCTTGATGTGCAGAGATAAATAAGGAGTTTTAACCATTATTATCATTAAAGAATGGAATGTCCCACCAATTCAACATTGAAGGGGTGAAAGGAAGTTTAAATACAGGATTTCTTGTGGTATCTCTCACTAAGTGTTTTGAACCCTTCCTGCACACATATTTACATATTTCTATATGCAACCAGTCACAGAGGGTCGTAACAACTCTATAGGGTCTCAGACTCCAGTCAAAAAGTCTGCTTGGAAGAGTCTTGAGATGCTGACACAAAGATGGCACAGGAAAACATCCCTCCTCCCTTCCTGGGAACAGGACATTCTTCTGGGGGAGGACTTAGCAACAGTGAGAGGACTTTGTGAAGCAACTTCACAGGGCAGTGTTTGTTTAAAAGAAAAGCTGAAAAGGAAAAGGAACTTGTGAATCTCTTGGTCCAGCTCGTGCTGAGCAAAAGGAAGTGCTCACAGTAGAATCCAATTATACTTGTTAAGAAGGGAGAAAAAGCCCAGGAAAAGATTTTACAGCTGATGGGATCAGGGAAGGAGGGACATGTCAGCCACATTTGATATTAAACACAACCACTGGGAGGTCAAAAGCAGATTCATTTCTATGTGCCAGAGGGGGAACAGCAGAGATGAGAAGCATCGGGCCTCAAGTGAGCAAGCAAACAGCAGGACACGAATTCACCTCATGCTGCTGTGCCACCACTCCCCTATGCCCAGTAACCAAGACAGTCCTCTAAAACACTTTTAACTTCACCGACTCTTGACTCACACCGAGCTTGAAGGATTTCCTTTAGTCAGGGCTGGTTCTAAAGGCAGACAAATCTAGAACTGTGGCAGCATCCACAACTCACAAACTGCCTCTGCGCCACTACATTCCTGAGGTATCCAAGAGTTACCCTGCCTTCCTTCCTAGCCTCAACTTCAGAACCAGCTGGATCACTCCTGCCAAAGCTTTCCAAAGCAGGAGCCTCAAGAGACAGCTGGAGCAGACAGACAACTTGTGCTCAGGCAGTTGAGGTTTGCAAAGCTGTGAGTGACTGAGGACAGGTCGGTGTCACTCTTGCTGCTCTGGCATTGCTGCTGTCCCCAGCCCCTGCAGGTGTCATCCACATCTGGAGGCTCACAGCACTCATCCTTCCCTTCTCACTAAAAATAGGAGCGATGAATAATGTCCAAAGCAGTGGGTAGATGTGAACAGCAGTTAAAAGTGTGTAAGAAATGAAAACATTATTTATGACTCAAATACCTGAAATGGAAACACAAAACCTTTTGTCTTCTGTTTAAAGACTGGGAGATTTCGCTGCAGTGACCAGCTAACCTGTGCCTGGACTTCTGGATCCTAAACCTTCTGTCTAATGCCATTCATTCCTATTTGTTCCTTTTGCTAATATTGGCCTTTTTAATGTCCCTTCATTTGGAAGCACCAGCCCTCCCAATACCTTTAACCACCCTCATTGCACTTTCATTGAAATCAATGGGGCTTTGCAAATTACCATTGTAGAGCCGAATCCATTATGCCCATTACAGATTTAAAAACATGATGACAAGAAGCTCATCTGCACGCACAACTCCCTCTCTTCTGCTGTAAATAACTCAGCCAGATCATTTTTTAAATCCTGAAGTGCCTAAATTATAGACCAACAATATGCAAAATTTCATCTTCAAATAAGTCTCTGGCTTTTTTTTTGTAGCTCAGATAACACAGCACTTTTCACAGACTCAGCTAAACTGCGATAGCTTTTGTTTGTTTTGTCTTGTTTCTTGTTTAAAAATGGATAAAGGCATGTCAGGCCAATTTAATTTAAATGGGATGTTCGGCGACTGAGAAGTGAAGTGGCAGAATTTCAGTTCTACATAATGTTAATAAGGAGAATTAACAATCCAGCATCACTGCATGGCCCTTCCAAACAGGCTCTGACAAACTCCTAACCACATAAAAAACCCCGTTTCCCCTCATTAGTGCCAGGCCTGCGCCAGCAGGGAGGGAATCAGCAGAGTCGGCTCCTTGGACGTCACCAGGCAGAGGCTGATTTTACCATGGGACACCTCTGAGGTTCTAGACTGATCTCTGGAACTTTCTCCAGGGCCTTGCTTGACCATGTGGCTTCCTGACCCCAGTTGATGAAGCCACAGGAGCTGTAGGTACCCTGAGCTGGTGATTTTCTTCCAGGTGTAACTTCCAAGCCCCTCAGTGCTGTGCCAACACAACAGGGTGAAGGAAAGCCCCCAGCTGCCATGCCCCGTGCCAGGGATTTGGGCACTCTCTGCTGCCTAGTCTGGGGTAGAGTTTTCATTTGTGCCCCGGGGCTGGTGCAAGGAAGGGAAGAGGAGAATAAAATGCAAGTGAAACACGAGGACAGGGAAAGTGTGGGAACTGTTCCCTTTCTGTGGTGGCTCCTCCTCCCAGGGGCTGTGGATGCCAAGGACACACACCACAGGCCCCAGGTCCAGTGAGGACGTGTCCTGTGAGACCACTGTCACCTGGCCAGCAGAGCCCTCCCCTGAGCAGCAAGACAAGATGCCATGGAAGGAATAAAGCGGTTTTCCCCAAGGAACTTTCCTCCTCTTGTGGGTGGGAATGATTTAGCCCATTGTGCAGTCTCCACCGCTGTGTAATTTATATTCACTGGGGTGCCAGAACTGCACAGTCTCCTCTAAATATAAGCAATTAACTCCCATTAGCATTAGTGGGAATCACTCAGGAGACTATCCAGCATTATTGATTATCTCGTTTTTTTGTAGCAACTCAAAAAAATGTACAAAGAGAAGAAAATCACCTAGTTAGTGGCTTTGGCTAAGTTAAGGCAGGCAAATAAGATTCATTATCATTCTTCAGCTAAACAGTGGGGCTTATTAGAATGTAGTTCATTTACATACTTTGATCTGATGGGTGTAGATACCTAATTATACAGCAGCCAGCAACTTATTTTTGATGGTTTTTTATTAATTAATATTCCGCACTATAATTAAATGCTCAGGCTACTCTTCTGCAATTTCTTTTTTTCTTGTTATTATTTCTAACACAAAAATAACTTTTAAAACATACCTGCGAAGTCTGTGACCAGCAACACCATGCAATCATACATACACTGTCACTTGTAAAAAATGTGGCTGTGAGGGCAAAAATCTGTGTGGACATACCCAGATTTTGATCTCTCCCCCACTGGGATGGAGTAGAGGCTACAGAAGTTAGGAGATATTCAAGGTACGCACCAATCTGCCTCTGCCAGAGCTCTCTTGTTCTGAGCAGCTCAGAAGTCTCCTCCGCAAAGCAGGAATCTCTGCAGGAAAAGGGATATCCATCCTGCTAAAACTCCAGGAGTTGCCTGATGATTAGGTTATTAAATAAACCAGCCATGAGAGCTGAATTATGTACAGATCTCTATAAAAGAAATAATGGAATAAATAGCGAGCGAAGCTCACTAAGCCTTGGAATACAAAGAACTTTTTTCCTGAGCAGACAGTGCCAAGCAAGCTGAAAAATTAATTTACTATTTGTTCCCAGTTTTGATACAATTGGTATCTTCACGAGTCTGAGCCATTAGCATGCGAGTTTACAATTATCCTCTGAGCCTGGTAATGTCCTGTCATTCACCTCCTGGGATTTATGTCAGAATCCAACTCGGTTCCTAAGTGATCTTCCAGTGGGACAGAATGACAGCACCATTATAGCTCCCTCCAGCAGATGATGGCAATGATATTATTATTCCCCTGATCAGCTTGGTGACGATTGTTTGAACTTTATCAGTATTAATAGAGAAAATAATAAAGGTATTAATATTTGAAAGCTCTTGGTATTGTGTTTAGTATCATATTATTGCTACATTTTATGGCAAGTACTTTGACATTTCAGTGAATTTCCATTTACAGTATTACCACTATAATCTACTCATTTTGTAATTGCTTCAGGATACTTGTAAGGTTTAATTTCTGATATTTCCTCTCAATAAAGAGACCTGCATATGAAACTAATATACAGTTATCCTCACAAATTTACATTGTTAGCCTAGAATTGGGGGGGCTTAAAACAGCCAAAAAAAATCTGTGTGACTACTGGAGCAAATAAACCTTACTGACTTGTGGGGTTCCAAAGTGGCCAAGATTGCTTCTAATTCCTCTCCATCAGAGCTATTAACAATATCCACAGAAAAGGGCAAGAGCTGCTGAGCAACCCAGGCTGAGATTCTCAGAAGGAACCTCAAGATGGAGAAAATCACATCAAACAACCTCCCTGTATTGGAAAAGAGTCAAAAGGAGTAGAAAACATTCCATCCAGGAAAAGGTAGCAGGCATAATGACTGGGTTGGGATGGGGCCATCCCACTTGGATATAACCTGGAAATATTTGATGGAGGGAAACAGCTGCTAAAGAGCCTGGGAAAGAATTTTCTGTATTTGCCCTTTGCCAGGGGCCGCGCCAGGAAGAAATGCAGAGAGGAACAATGTGGATGGACTTAGTGAAGCTACAGCTTGTGCAGAAGACAGGAAAGATACGGAGTGCATGAGCCAGAATTTGTACCTCATTTCTGGCTCGATGTTACTTTTTGAAAGCATTCTAGCAAGCACTTGCCCTGTGCCACATGAACTTCTTCAGAGCAGTGTAGCTGCTCCTGCAGAACTACAGATTTCATTCCAGTTCTGCACAGAATTCTGAGTCGCCTCAATTCTTCTCGTAACAACTTGCACAAAGTTAATGAAGCTACAATTTTGCAGAGTTACAAGACCATATATTCTGACTGCTCAAACCCCGATTTTCTAAAGGGAAATAAAAAGAAAACTCTGGCTTTAAGGAAAACACCAGCAGTAGTCTACCACCTCCTTAGTTTTATGCGTGAGGCATCAAAAAGGCAATGAAGTTGGTAACTATTTTTCATTTTGAGGCTCAGCTTAAGCTGGTTTTTTTGCTTTTTTGCTTCTCTCAGTTCCAGAGCAGCTTGTAAATCAGTGTCAGACACATCATGTGAGAGATCCTCTGTGAAGTGTTTACAGAACTGTGTGATACCCAGTGAGATGCACTGTTAGAAAATACCTCTGGTATTTCATATTGCCGGGAGCTCTCCTGAGAGCCACTACCCAGCCTTCCCAGCCAAAAATGATGTGTGAGGAGGGATGGCAGGTGTGCAGGGGAAAGGGTTTGAACAACAGGCAGGTCACTCTGTGACTCACGGCACAGGATAATGGTGGCTCTTGGGAGCCCTGATCACCCATGACCACCTGTAGAGATGCTTTTAAACAGAAAAGACAAACAGTGTTTGTAAGAAGGCCAGGGTTATTAAACAGATCTTGGATCCAGACATTTATTTCAGACCAAGGGCTAAACCCCAACACTCAAGAAACTCTTTTGGTTTTAAGTTTCGCTCTTAAAATTCTCACTGTGTAAAACATGAGATTAAGAGGTCTGTTCTAAGGATCTGCTATCCAAACACAGGATTCACCTGCATTATGAAATTGCCAGGGATGGAATTGAAAGTCAAAATCTCCTCTGCCATGCCTTTATTACCTGCCAGCTCATGGAAATGCCAACACCCAAGATCCCAGCATTTCCTGTTTTCAGCCCATTCTCATCACAGACCTGGACTGAACACCAGTCATTCAAATTTCTTCCCAGCCTTCAGCTTGGCCACAGATTGGCACCTTTGTTTGCAGGCTCTGAGGGCAGGAATTGCTGACATTCCCCAGAAAGTCACCGAACAGTGCCAAGAGAGTCTCATCAGCCCAGGATCTCCTGTGGCTCTCAAGCTCCTGCCTGTACCAGGGCTGAATTTGTGCCAAAGTCAGACTGCGGTAACAGGAACATCAAAGGAAAGCCCTGGGCTAGCGGCTGCCTCACAATTGTATTTACAATAGCCTCACTGCCTTTGTCAGGTTTGTTCTCCATGGAATTGCATACCCACTTAAGGTTATGAATTTGATTTATCTGCAAGATTTGAGGTGAGTTTCAATCCTTGTGGAAGCAACAGAACAATGGCACGGAGCAGGAGAAGATCCAGGGAAGATATATCTGTGTGGGAATTTACCACCCACAGCTTTGTCAAGGCCCTGCAGTGCTGATTTGCAGAGCTTTGCAATACACATTTCTTGTGTGGCCACTCCTAAATTAGTTCAGATTTACATCACCGTGGGCAGCATGAGAAAATACGGGTCTGAGCCAGCAAAACAAACACGTGTTTGGACTGAGGTGTCAGGAGGCACAGATGGATTGTGCCACCTGCACTACTCATTCTACAGCGCGTTCAAGCTAACTTCTGTGGGGCTACATTACAATTAAATTGACTTCCCATGGCATTAATTTCACAGAGATGTTTCAATTTTTTTAAGGCTCTGTCCAGAATAATGCTGAACTTGGGACAATAAAAAAGTGGAGGCATTTTGAATGACTCAAACAATGTCACCATGAGACACTGCGAGAGCAGCTTCTGTTCAGTGCAGTGGAACACAGGCTGCACTTTTTCATGGATCCCATGGAATCAGCAGCCCCAGAGGTGAAGAGCTGTCCTTTACAGCAGAGTCCAAAATGCTGTTTATTGTAGAACTGGAATGCACTTCAAAGCTCCTTCTAGCTGACACTCGAAGTGTAGCTGAAGGCACTTTACATCCCATCGATGCCGCTGGACCACTTGGCAAAGTCTCCCAGTTGCAGGTTCCCAAAATACAATCTGCACCCAATTTTTGGATAATACTGAAATATCATCCCCAGCCACATTGTAGGGTTGTTCCACTTTTCTGCCATAGACCTAAATCTTGCATTTTCCAAATCAGTGGGAGGTTTGCTTGAGGAAGAAATAAAAGATTAGAGCTGTAGAAAACACAAAGTCAGTAATTTGGCAGCCTGATTTTATAATAATCTTTGTCTAATGATTATTTAATATTGTACTAGGCTATTTAAAAGAATATTCTACAAAGTATTGGAGCTTCCTTTTCAAAGCCTGTGTAAAATGTGATTTGTAATTAGTGGCTTTAGATATGCAATGTGTGTGAGAGAATATTAGTATTCCATAAAGCTGCTGTCAGTATAAGTTATATGAAGCACAAAATAATATGAATACTTAATAGCTAAAATACTTTATTTAAAATTGATTTGCTAGATTTTATAGACGCTCCACCTGAAGAACTTAGATTTCTTTTTCTTTAAATTCTGTTCTGAATAAATGAGTTAGGAACTATGACCATAAATGACCTGAGCACTAAGGGAATATATTAAAATTTACTTTTAAGTACTTCAAAGCATTTCACTTTTTTCTCATATAGACACTGGATTTATTCACCCAGCTTGTTACCACGGCTCTGGAAATTACCACTGTAAATGTTCATTAAATATTCTGATATTTACAGTAGGTGTCGATGCAGTAAATTCCACCGACTGACGGCACCACTGACTCCGGGTTTGGAGTGTGGCCCGTTCCCTAAAAAGTTCTGGTGCCTCCATCACTGTGCATGAGAATTTTATAACAGCTTTTTTTGCAGTTGTAGCTTTGTGGAGAGGCCCAGCCCAGGCGCTCAGCAGGCTGTGCAGCAGAGGGCACTCACACTCTATGGAACAGGCGCTGCGCACCGCTGGCCAGCCCCGTGCACGCACAGCTCTCCCCTCCGCTGCACCACAATTCCACACAAATTTTATTCCAATTCCCCCGGAATTATTGGAAGGAAGCTGGGGGCGGTGGGGGGGAAACCACGATTTCTTTGCTCAGACCTAAGAAACCTCCTCGCACACATCCTAAGGGTCTCAGGGACAATCCTTGTGGGTATTAATCAAGGAGCAAAAGGTACTAATCCTTGAAGAGCTTCCCAACAGGCAGAGGGAGCAGGATTTGGCCATCAGAGAAGCAAAGAACCAAAAAAATGTTTCTTAAACTGCCTGGAGCTGAGGCAAGAATTTTTTTAAGGCAGCAATAACGTCAGCACTGGTTGCTCTGTGATCCTGACATGCTGCTACTAAACTGCGAATATTAAAAGAATATCTAAATTAATGAGTCCTGTGTTCCCTAATGTTGTGCCATGGCTTGATTTGTCCCTTCACAAAGGAACTTTCTCAGCATATTCCTTTTCTGTCCTAGATAAAATAATTTCTATTTTTCATCTACTTCTGGAAGGTAATGGCATGGTGAAGAATGTGATGTGTGAGCTACAGATGGCATTGAAAGAATCCAAGAAATCTAAAAATACAGTAAGTTTTACAGGAGAGGTTTCATAAGGTGGCTGTCTCCTCCTTGACATCACTATTCAGCTGGCTATTGGAATGGGACTAATTTAATTAAGAGAACAGCACAGATAAAACATTTTTGTCAGATTCCCCAAGTCCTATTCACCTTGCTTGAGGACTCAAGCAAGTCTCCTCTGAAGCAGTCCAGTAGCAGAGCTCCCGCCATGCCAGCTTAGCTGAGCACAGCCACAATAGGAGCAATTGGCACAAAGGAAACTAGGAAACTACTGAAGTAAATGTAAAGATTATCATATTATTTTTCCAATGCTGACCCAACGGTCAAGGCAATTGCTGGCAAGAAATTGTTCGCTGCAGTCTTGACCTTTGACTCCTCAAAAGCTCCAGGTGAGTTTTATTTGCAGTGTTTGGTCCTGAAACCCTCACAGCTTGCCACGAGCTGATTTCATTCCTCTGCTTTCTCAAGTATCTGAAGCAAAAGCAGCTATTTCTAAGCAATAAACAGTAATTGTGGGTTTGGGCCTTTTTTTTTGATTTTTTTTTTGGTAAGAAACAGAAGCAGAATGGTGAGACCATAACATAGTTAAAATACAAACCAGGTTGTTAATTTGACTGTGCACCAGCCTCTCCTAGCACGAAACTTGATTTCCTAACAATAAATTTCTGATCTGGTTTCAGTAGGTAATCAAATACCACAAATCCACTTGGCATTTTAAAAAGAATGGTGTATTTTATAGGAAAGAAAAAAAACTGGAGAAGATGGGTTTGTGGCTAAACAATAGAGTTCTTCATTCCAAACAGAACCGCTGTATTCCATAACTGCTGGGGAGTGGGTGCTAGGAAAAGGTGGGGAAAGAAAGGGAGCCAAGGAGAAAAGGGTTAATAGAAGTTTTCCAATCTATCATTCTCAAAGTAAACACATAAACAACAAAAAAAAGCCTCTATCTGACCAAGGGAGAAGAGTGTTAGAAGGATGTAATGGAATCCCTGCAGCATTTCAAACTCTACTTCAAATCTAGGTCTCTTTCCACATCCCATGTTCATTGCTCGCAGCAAAACTGGGTTCCTTTAAAGAGCATGTCCCTTTATCATCATAGAACCAGCAGTTTCAGATTTCATACTTGTGATCTCAATAGCTGGCAGGAATTTATATTCAGAACGCAACTTTGGTGTTTAAAATGGGGGGGGCGGGGGGGTGGAATCTCAGA
>VYZR01115293.1:0-10329 GCA_013400675.1 Oxylabes madagascariensis
TGTGTGTGTGTGTGTGTTTTATGAAGGGAACATTTATATTTTTAAACTAGGAGTAATTGTATTCTGTATCTGAAATGGCATCTGAAAGTGATTTAGTGGAACAATGTGGTTTCTGATTGGTGCTTGAACTAGTTCCAAAACATTTTTTATAATAAGCATCATAAAGATCCCAATTATCTGATCCTTTTCCCTAACATGGTCAGAGAGGATGTTTCCAAAGAAATTACTTTTGGGCTGGGCTCTTTTTCATTTGTGACACTGATCCTGCAAACATTTACACACGCTCTTAATCCTGTGAGTAGTCCCAAAGAAATGAACCAAGGCCGCTCTCAGCAGCAAAGCTAATCACAATGTAAACTACTAATGTTCAGATTTGCTAATCAAGGCAATCCTTAGCCTTTCAGGGAAAGGTCTGCTTGTTATTCTGAGAGCTGTTCAGGATGCATTTACGATCCAATAAAGGAGGCCCCAGCATTACCAAAATAATTACTTACTCAAACAAGCCTGTAAAACTCAAGGACTGCCCCAAATAAAAGGAGGCTTTCCCCCCTTCAGTTTAATAACATAAATCTAGTGAAATGCATCTTGCTGCCATAAAATCAGTTCTACATGCCTTAGAAACCGTTGATTTACTAAGTGGGCAGGGAGGTCAGATCCTGCAAGGGACTCAGAGAGCTGAACAGATGGAGAGAAGTTTTAAATCTGAAAGTTTTGTCCACCCACAGAAATGGAGAGCAGTTCATATCTTACCTTATAACTTCACTCTCCAAAATAAGACACATAAAAGCAACGCTGGAGATTAAATGGAGCCATTTTTATGACTACTCAGTAAAGGGGATAAATAATGACCCAAAACCTCACTCTGCCTTCCTAGAAACAGCTCTTCCACTTCTCCCCTTGCAAAAAAAATAAAAAAAGCCCGTCTTTCCTCAACTCCCTGGCTTTGGCTAGGTCCTTCCTGGCACACACCACAGCAGGGGAGCCACAGGCCATCCTGGACGTCAGGTTTCTGTTCTCCTTTCAAACGCCACCTCAGTTATCCTCTGTTTTGAGCAACTTGGCGTTTATTGTGCTGCAGAGGAGAGTTGGGTGCCACCCTAACACCACACAGGGTAACTAAGCTGCAGAGGTTCTTGAGTCCAAAAAGGCTGTGTGTGACATCGCCCTCCAGGCAACGCCAGGGTCGTCGCTCTCCACCTAGCTCTTGTCTGGTAGAAGGAAACTCTCCTCTGTGTAACAAAAAAGAAATATTCAAGCAGAGAGCAAGGCAAACTGCTAGGTGGTTGTCCTCATTCAGACTAGCTATAATCTGGGGAGGTGTGAGGGATTAAGCCGCCTGTTCAGCCTCACGCAGCAGGGCAGCAGAGCTCCAGTGGCAGGGTTGCATTTGTAGTCAGGAGGAATAGGAAAACAGCTTTAAAAAATGCCTGCTGACTGCTTGTGGGTAGGAGCTGATGGAGAGCATAAACCACTCCTCACAATGCTGTTCCACGCTCTCTGCAAGCTTGCATTGAAGCTGACTGTGGTTTTGTAGTACTTCAGCCCTATCCCACACCCACCTCACCTATAAAGTGTTGTCAGGAGGTGCTCAACCTGTGCAGCCCCCAGCACTATGCAAGAGCAATTAGCCTGAGTGTTTGGGCGGACCTGGAAGTGTCACCCAACTGCAGCAGCCACCTCGCTGTCGGGTGCCCGTGGTCGCTTGGATCATGTTCTGATGATGTGTGAACACAGAGGTGGCCAAAAATAAATAATAGAAGATGCCTTAACTCCCCTGAGCACTGGGGCTCTCATGCCAAGAAACATTCTCTCTTCTTGCTGCCTCTTTTTGTGGTGGTTTTTCTGAGACTGAAAGCACTCCTCCACTGCAGAAGATGCAAAAAAATTCCTGCTGACCTCAGCATTGGGTTTCATCTTTTTGAAGCTTTGTTGCGCCTCTAAGATAATTTATGAGGTGTCAGGATTTTCCGACCACAAATGTCTTGGACGAAAACGGTTTTTACACTACAGATGCCATGAAAAAGAAGCAACTTCAGTCTGCTTTTTCTACAGCACTGTCTGTGTCCACAATGAAGCATGGGTTCAGAGCTCCTGGAGATTATTTGTGTAAGAGTTGTCCGGGCCAGAGCTCCACTGAGACTCAGGCTGGGTCTGATTCCCCACCTTTGCCTCATTGCCCTGATCTTCTCTGTTGGGAGGGGAACTCCCATTTCCTGGTGCTGTGCCACGAAAACACAAGCTTGCCAAGTTATTCTGTGTTTGTGTGTGTATGCATCGAACAAGCCAGAAGCACCAGAAATAAAAAGATCCATTAACAAACCACATTTTTCAACATCCACCAGGATCCCCAGAATTTCTCATCTGTGCACTTCTCTTCCCCGTGCTTTAGGTTTTCGAGGGGGAAGAGGAAACCATGAAAAAAAACACACGAGCCCAGCTTAGCCGCCTCTAATCCAGCATGCACCTCAGTCTCCATGAAAGTGTTCTTGGGACGACAGCAGTATTTCCCTTGGCTGGGGTGCCCAGCCTCCTGGCTCCTCTTGAGTTGCAGAGCTGTAGACATTCCTCTGAGTAGTTTGCAACCCTGCCTGCCAGGAAAACCCAATGTCTCCATGGAGAAATCTCAGTGGAGGAGTTTGATACTCGGTCAGGGATGGAAAAGAAGGGAGTTTATGCCTCCCTGAGACTAATCCCTTCCCTAAAAAAAAAAAAAAAAAAAAAANACATTCAGTGCTTATTAAAAAAAAAAAAAAAAAAAAAAAAAAAAAAAGTTAAAGCAAGAAAGAAAAAAGAGAAAAGGGATCATATTCATACAGATATGGGCCCAGACATGCCAGTAGTAGTGTTGGTGTGTGGTGTATTGCTTTGTGGCAGGATGGGCCCAAGTCATGGGGACTCGGGCCAAGTGTCTGTTTAGGTCAGTGGGAGTCTATCAGCTTTGGATCAGGCCTACGTTTGCATCTGGAGCTGAACTTCCAAAAGTCTGGGCATGCTTGCATCTTCTGGTGAGGGGGAGCTTGGTTTGGCCTGGTTTTGAGATAGGAACCAGCTGCAAATGTAGGCCTCCAAACATGTTCTAGGAAAGAGGTTATAAAAGAGCTCCTTCTTGCTCAATGCATTTATTCCCCATGGGCCAGATTCTGACATCTTCATTAACACTGAGCAGACCTCACTCCAAGGGCAGTTATATTGACTTGAATGGAGCTATTCAAGGAGTCAGCAAGTACCTCATGTCAGCAAGGGCAGCACCATCTAAGGCTCACAGCTGTTTGCTCCATTGACATAAATGAGTTTTTTCTCCTATTAGCCCATTCTGCTACAGACAAAGCACGTCGGGTTCCCTTCCTCCTGGCACCTCTCCAGCAAAATGCTGATTGCAGGTTCTTCCTTAGTGCTAGTGTGATAAGAAGCAAAAAGTACAGGAGCTCAGCTGATAGCTCCAACATCTACAAAAATCCTCCTGCGATAAAGGGAAGCTGTGATGAGAGGGTCAGAGTTCCTTCCTGAGCATTGCTCTAAACACCTTTTGTCTGCTTCTTCTCCTAGCTTTGAACTGGGCACTTAAAACTACTGGGCAGCTGAATGAATCCCACATTTAGACAATCAGGTGTACCTGATTCACATGATTTGGAAGCTGTGCTCCTAACTCATATTCAGTCTTTTGAAAATCTCACTCCCAACACCCAACACCTGCACATTTCATTCCTTCCCTTCCAGCACAGTGACCAGCTCAGAAATCCATGTTTTCCTTACTGAAAAGGAGGGGAAGAAACTTCACCCTTACAATAGTCAGGTTTCCTCACCATTAGCACCAGTTAGCATGATTTTTAACTAATTCTGTATAAAACTCCTTCTTTCCTGCCATTTTATCTCGGATTTTTCCTACACACTGCTCTCAGATATTACAAGCAGGTATCCAAGAGTCTGCTGCTTTTCCAGCAGGCACTTCAGGACTTTATGTGGGCAGCAAATTCTCTGAATCTCTGATCTCCCTCAGAAAACTGATCTGACATTATAACAAGACTAAGTGTTAGACTGTTGTTTGTCAAGAAAGACCTTCTGGGAGGCGTTAAAAAGAGGACAACCACCATTCCTTTGGGTTCTACTCTGAATGGACTGATGAGCAGAAAGTTGCCAGTCCATGGAATGACATGGTCTAAAGTCCATGGAACTACATGGTCTTGAAGGGAACAGCTGAGTTTGGTGGCAGCAAAACTGGAATTATTGGTCATTTATAGATTGGGAGGGAACATAATGGTAGGACAGGGAAATTGGTGGAATCGTTTGCAGTTTTCACATGCAAGAATGCATTCTATAGAAGCAAAAAGTCTTCAGGGGATAGGTCCTGCTTAAGACTTGAGACCTGTGCCCACTTTAGGGGATACAGAGGAATGGGATTCTGGTGTTAAGTCCTGGCCTGATGCTTCCAGAGCCCAAAGGCTTTGCAAGTTCTGAGTGAGCTGGAGACTGATATATGTAAGCACAGGGAGTACTGAAGCACTTTTTGGAGAGGGCGAGCAGGTTAAGCTGTTTTGTAAGATACAGCTAATGAAAGATCATTGTTGCTCCGAGGAGAATGGAAGGGAATTGTACACTTTATGCATTACAATTGCAGCCACTAAGGCATAAACAAAGCAGCTTGCACAAAACCAGACAAAGGAGGTTGCGGCAGAGTCAGCAGTTTCAACTCAGGTTTCCTGTGTCCCAAACCAGGACTGTAATCATCTTCCTTCACCGTGAGAGAGAAACGAGTATCAGAGAACCCAGTGAGTCTCCACATTTTTCTAGCCCAAGACATCACTGTGTCCATTGTTGGGACTAGCCCCCTAGGAGGAATTATTTCTATTCAGTTTGTGTGTGTCACAGCCAGATAATGCACTGGGTGGTATTTCCCTCTCTTCCCCCAATCTTTCTCTTTTATGACCACATGACTTCACCCCCTCGTGTGAGTGACAGTACCCATTAGACTAGACTCTGATGCAAAACAGCTGTGTGCAGAGAAGGGGAGGAAGGGAGTGGGGAACAGCAATTTAGAAAACAATTAAGAACATCAATTCCAATTCATTTGCTTGGCCAGGATAAGTAATTTCTAAGAGGTAACTTGATCTGTAGCGGACGGAGATTAAAGGCGCACTCCATTATCTCTAGTTTACAGTCTGGAGGAATTTGTTTTAACTGGTTACCAAGGAGGCCTCATGGAAAAAAAAATGGGAAAAAAAATGGAAAAAAAGCAAGACCTTTGCCTAAAAATGTCTAAAAAATCCTCCTGATTTCTTTTAAAGAGCTCGCACGGATTTATTAACTCTCTGGAAGTATGGTTGCTTTACGTGGCAAGAGGAATGGTCCAGCTTTTGGAGACAGAATCTCTGCCTGCAAGAGCTTGCAGGTATCAAAACCAGTTATGCCAGTTTTAAGCAGCAGTTGAGGTTTTGATGTTGAGAGAGACCAGAAACTTGAGACATAGGGTACAGAAGCAGATGGAGCATTCTGCAGAAGAAGCAGAGGATCTGGAGGAGAACACAGTGAGCTAAGCATCCAGCAGCCTGGCTCTGAGACTGCTGCACTCTCTGCTGTGAAAGGTGATTCCCTGCACTGCCTTACCACCAGAACAAGAGGTAATTAGCTGTGAGCAAAACGGGGGTGAAATACTTGGACACCTCTCAGATGTGCTGTGAGACCCCATGAGAAAAGTGTCCCTTTGAACACTGAGGTTGATCTTGCCAAAGCAAGGGCTTGTGACTCAAGAAAACAAAATGTTCTGTATTCACTCTTGTATATGGGATGGCACCAAAAAGGGAGTGTGTGATGGGAGAGCCACTGATTCTCTGCCATGGAAACTCCACACTCTGGGGCTCTCCCTTTCCACCCTCCTCAGCCCTCAGCACTTTTCCACAACCCTGTGTCTGGTTTTGCCCCAGCTCCTGTGGACCTTCCACCTTCACTCTTGTTTTGCAAAATACAGTGTTGTAAAGAAGACAAGATGCCTTCCAACCCCAGATCATCAAAATGCTGCTCAGACCATTGGAGTTACCTTTTGGAAAGCCTTGGTTCTGGTGCTGGGTATTTCTTCCAGGGACCCAGAAATGACAGCCCTTTGTGCTTGCAGGAACATAGAGGCCAGAATGTGTCTGTGGATCTGATGTGAGGAGCTCATGGGTGGGGTAAAAGCTCAAGTGGAAAATACCAGCCATGAGCTGGCTCAAAGCTGGCTTCAGAGCTGGCCTTGGATCTGCATTTCCCTGGCTGGACGCAGACTTCTACCTCTCCTGTGCAAGCAACTTTGTTTGTCTTGGGGACAAATGGCACTGCTGCCATCATGAGAGGGCCAGCCTGCACTTTATACAGCTGCAGCCCTGTTAGCTACCTAAGGCTCTGGGGTGATGTAACCACCTCAGTGCAAATGGGAGCTGAAGAACGTGATGTGACAAATTTTCCCGGACCACCAAATAAATTAAAAAGTAGGCTCCCAGCCCAGAAAGGTAACCCTCCCAAATAAACATGTCCCAGCCTCCCTTCCTCACACACACTTACCTCCTTCCACCCCAGGAAGCTGAGCTCCTCCCAGACTCCATTACAGACCCAGAATGAACAGGTTCTTCCAGCCAGTCGGCATCTCCCATGCAGTAATTGCTTTGGTATGGGCATCTGAGAACAAGACACAACTGTATATACAAGAAATATTCCCTCTGCATAAACTTCTCAGTAGACTTACTTTTGTCTTGTTGCCAGGAAATGTATTTGGAGCCTCTTGCTAACCTCACATCTCTTTGATTGGAGGGGCATGGCCAGTTTGTTCCAAGAGTTACAGGGGAAAAAAGGAATGAGAAACTAGAAAGCCCTCCTGAAGCACATCAGCTTTGCAACAGAACACGAGAGCACTCTATTCCACCACCCTTCTTGTGACTGCTGTACTTCTAAGGGTTGCAAAGGAATGGGGGGAACCCATCTGGCAAACTCGCTTCTCCAGAACAGGGAATGTCACTGTGGGTGAGCTTAGAACCTGAGGTCATTCATGCAGCACAGGGCAGGGAGCTCCAGGCTGAAAGAGGAGCCACTCCACAACCAACGGGAACGACTGACGGGGGGAATCAGCAAATGGTCAAAACTGGTTGGTTGGGTGAGGCAGGAATATCAGAAAGTAAAAATACAGCCAGCCAAATTGAAGTGTGGCCAGGAAACGTGAGTTAACACCTTTTATCTGCCAAACAAAGAACACTACTTGGTCTGTGTGACAGTGAACAGCCAGGGCCAGGGCCTTGGCCTCACAAACTGCTTAAAAACCTGCATGGTGGGAGATGCACATTCTGTGCCCAGTTCAGGTCAGAATTGTTTTGAAGCATGGGACAGGCACTTGGTTTCCCTCAGTACCAGTTCTGCGTGCACAGCTTCCTGGGCGAGGACTCACCTCCCTCCTGAGGCTCAGCAGCAGTTTGGTAAGTGCCTGGTTCTCTTGAGAGGCAAGGTGACCAAGACAGTGCAAAGTACTCTATTTTTGTCCTGGAGAAGTCATCCTCCGCAGAGTCACACTCATTAAGACAGCAGCCGTCGTAACCCAAACTCCTTTGATGGAAGAGGGGAGATTGCCAAAGGGAGGATTAGCTGATGGATGTCTTGAGCTGCAAGGGTGTCTCTTATGGATTTGTGCAGGATTTTCACCTCAGCTGTCCTGGCTGAAGCTCCTGTCCTACCATACCAAGACGCTCTCCTTGCAGGCCCTGCTGTGGCTGTCGCTGCAGCGAGGCTGTGGCCAGGGGCTGGTCGTGTGCTCTCATTTCAGCTGCTTTGGGAAGGGAACCTGCATAGTGTGTCAAAGCCAGCCCTAGCCTGTGAAAAACGTACCTGTGGTACACATAAGGAAGGAGCAGCATTGTCTGGAGGCAGGGTTGATTCAGGAGGGATTCCCAACTTGGCTGCTCAGTGATCCGATGCTCTGGGCCATCATTTTCCCTTCCACAATAGGGATTCCTTTTGCTTCTCTCTTCACTGCACCTCTGGGACCTATGTATGAAATCACTGTAAGCTACTTTGTGCTTTCAGGCCTAGCCTTAAATAAAGACATTTAGAAGGAATATGTTCCAAAACATATTCCTAGACTGTGTGATAGACAGGAGGATTTTCACTATTCTCCAGGTAAAAGGAGTAGCACATGTTTTTCACATCTGTGACACCGCCTCTTCCCCCATCTTGTCTTGATCTTTGTTTTCTGCCACTGTGCTTTTATGGATACATCGTGCGCACTCAGTTATGGGACAGAAAGGAAGGACAGTCTGCAAAAGCCACTTGGATCCACTTCTGCATTCCCGAGTTACGTGAGAATTTTCATTTTGAAAGAACAGTTTTCTAACCTTCACCGTGGAATTAAGCCTTAAAGGGTGTTAACTACAAACACAAGATAATAATTTTCTGAAATGTCATTATGTGAAAGCCATTATTGCTATAGGGTGTATGGGATGAAAATACTCCAGCCTGTCAACTCTCCAGCTTTCTACGTCCTGTCCCACCACTATATTTGCTATTTACATGTGGCATGAGGCCACTTTTTCTTTCTGACTCCTAATGCCAGGGGATAGATGCTGTTCTGTGCACTCTGGCTGCCAAGCAAGGTACAAAGCAGGAGGGGAGTGAGGTACTCTCTGTGGTGTGTGCTGCCAGCTCCCCCAGAGCTTCTTTATTCCACAGGATTGCAAACCCATCCATGGGTGGGTATCCATTCTTTTGTCACAGGACCCAGTGGAGCAGGGTATGAGGCTGTTTGTAATGTTATTACTAAGAGGTTCCCTAGGGTTGTTTTTAGCAGAAATGCGAGTTGCTTGTTTTCCAGCAGAGGAGCAGTTACAAAAACAACACCAAACAAAAAGGGTTTTTTTGAGAGCAGGGGCTCTGCTTACCATGTTAATTTCAGGGAAAGATATTTGGAAGGAGGGAGGAAGTAGTAAAATCCTTGTTTACCATACTGGAAACTCAAATGCCCTTGGTTTACACAAATAAGAGAGAAAATGGCTCAGCGGCATGAGCACGCGGCTGTGACAAGGAGAGCTGGGTTTGTTCCCTGCCCTAACTCATCCAGATCTCTAAGGCCCCTCTTCCCTCAAGATGAGATTCAACCCATCTTGCATTTGATCCCAGCTGAAGACCAAGCCACTCATCAGCAGTGAAGGACAGGCTATTCCTGATGTCAGATTTGTCCAAGAGCACTGGGTGTACTGAAAAGGCTTGCAGAGGAACTGGCCTTGCTTCCCTGATTATTAGGCAGCTGTAACAACCCATTGGACTAAACAGCTGAATTAATACAAGAAGAATGTACTCTGCTTTTTGGGCTTCCCGTACATGCAATGAAGCTACTTAGTCCTTCCCTACCTGACAGTGGGGTGGAAAAGATCCTAATTATTACAACCTGCTCTAATGCTGAAATACTAAAGGCCATAGAAGCCTGACTGCAAGCAGATCTGTCTAGCTGAGAAGGCAGTGGTGGAAAGTAGTCCACTGGTTCCTAAATCCTTTCTGTTTTGTACATGCACCTGTCCTGGCTGTTGTATAACTGATTTGGATCTCTTTGGTGCTCCATGCCATCTTTTGGAAGGTGGTATTTCTCTCCTTGCTGTAGAGATTGCAGTCTGTTGGGGGAGGCAGGGTGAAGCTGCCTGTGCTGAAAGAGCCCAGGAAAAGAGGTCATCAGCTCCTGATCTCAGCTGCGTTAGGGCCAAGGCCAGGTTTGCTCTGCCCATGGAAATCAGAATTGCTTCATGTTACAAACTAAAGGTATTATCAGGCAGCACCTTGAGGAGAACAGAGCAATAGGGACTGAACCCTCCCCGGGCAGTGAAATGATCGGGTGTAGGATGAGAAAGCTCTCATTGCTCAGGGTCCCTCTGCCCTGGCATGCAGACATTTAGGGGTGAAGCACAGGCAGGGAGCACGTCAGAAAACAGAGGGACTCTACAGACACCATCCAATAGGAGCCTCCTTGCCCTTGGTGAGTGGTCAAGGCTGCCTCAAATCAAGGCAAATACGGTTCCTCTGGGAACTCTAAAGTTTTACTGGATCACTTAGTTTCTCTTGATGAGTACTGCTTCAGAGTCTCAGTTGCCTGGATTCCAGTGGGGATTTTGTTGATGGGGGTTTATTGACTTCTTCTTGCCTTGAAGTTCCTGCAGTGGTGGGAGTAAGAGGTAGCTCCTGGAGTCTGTTTATTTTACAGGCTGGATTTTTAAGAGTTCGCCAATGGTACCCCAATTTTAGGAGAAGTCACTTGTTTATTTAGCAGTGCACTCACATACTGATCCATAAATAAAACTAGAGTGTTATTTAATAAGACCCAACAGAAGGTCA
>VYZR01115293.1:14438-24784 GCA_013400675.1 Oxylabes madagascariensis
TGGGATAACCTTGGGATAACCATCATAGGAGGGAAGCAGCTTTCTGGGAGGAGCCAACCTCTCCCCAGTGACAACTGTGGGAAGTCGTGGCATGGCCTTAACCCCAGATGAGTTTCTCTTAGATGTCCAGATCAGGTGAGAAGCACCTGGTGTGCCCTGTGAACATGTACAGCCATGGAGAAGGCAGCCACAAGGTGCTTAGGTCAGTTCAGCCGATGCTGTGTCCCGCATTACAAAATCCTCACGTGACTGGGAGGCTTGAGACACAAGCAGCATTAATTCAAAGAGGCTGGGACAGATCTGAATGGGATTTGCAAGTGAGACATGTCAGATGTCACCCAGGGGATTTGCCATGGAGTCCTGGGATGGGGCCAGGTTGAGCAGATGACATCCAGTGCTGATGCGGCAACAGTTCCCTGGGCAAACAGGGAATTACTTTGTGTGGCTGGGGATCCAGATCACACAGCAGTCCCTGTTCCACTGCAGCAGATGCCTCGTGAAAAGCTGGCAAGCCACACATATTGCCAGGACCACAGGTCACCTTGGCCAGTACAAACTGCATATATTCTACATAAAGTAGCATAGGTGAAGGTGTTACCATGTGTGTACACACAGAGGGGGATAACCCAAACAAAGATTGTGAACCTACATCTGTGATTTTTGACTTGATGAGGGAGAGAGGAACAATCAGGCACAGTGTACCTACAAACCAGCTCAAGTCACTGTGAAGAGACACAGTTGAATGGAGATGCCTCTAAAAACCTTAGTCTCAGGAGCCTGAAGACTCCACAACAGGTTGAAATGCCTGCAATTCAACATTTCTTTGAAGAGAGATAGAGGGAAGAGAGACTTTTCTCCAATTTTGTTTTTACTTTTGCTGCAGGCCTACACTGGGTTGCTGTTTCAACGCTTTGAAAGGAACAGAAGCTGTTCATATTCCTGAGCATAATATTCAGCCTAAGCCCTCTCTTTGGAGAACATTCCAGGTTGGGTTAAGCAGGCTAACCACAACTGTGCTGTTTCAATCTGTTCCAAGCACAGCCAGAATCCGTTTATGTCTGCCTGCAAAACATTCTGTAGTTCCTCTGGTGGCCTGGTTTGTAGACGTGCTACTCACTCACAGCTACCACTCAGGTAAAGCTGTAATGCTGCCCAGATCACCCTTTTGTGCCTCAGAATCCTTATCCCAAACACAATAAACCCCATTCTTCATGGCCTAGGAGTGTATGGTGTCATATGAATATTGTTATTTATGGTGATGAGAACGTGAGCTTTGTTTGATACAGCAAATGCCTACTTGCCATCATTTGGAAAAGACAGGAATTGACCTGCATGTTTGAAATGCAGGGTGTTGTTATTGCTCTCACACAAACAGAATTACCTCCTCTTAAAATCAAAGATAATCTCTCTTACTTCCATGAGATGTGGTGATGTCCACAGAAAACAAATAATTTTTGGCAAGTGGAGGCAGGATTTTCTTTGGCAAGTTGGAAGAAGCATCAAAGACAGAGAAGGATGGGATGCAGCACAACTGGTTTTAACCACACATG
The DNA here is from genome assembly GCA_013400675.1 of Oxylabes madagascariensis. NCBI lineage: Eukaryota > Metazoa > Chordata > Aves > Passeriformes > Timaliidae > Oxylabes > Oxylabes madagascariensis. Next base: position 15,989 of record VYZR01115293.1, read on the forward strand.
AGTGAGGTTCCTCTGCACAGGCCAGCTGTCTGATATGCCATTGTCAATGCTCTGGGGAGCCGGGAAAAAACCAAGTGAATGGCACAAAGGTACTCATGGCTCCTGGTGGACTAACTGGCAAAGTTTTTGCCAGCTGGTATTAGGCAGTGCTAAACTGTCCCTTGAATGCAGTGTGCTGGTTCCATGACTGATTTTCAGCGGGTGTTTGGTTATCCAAGACCCTGCCTTCTTTTTGACAGCCACAGCTTCTCAGAACACGCTGCACAATCAAAATCCTGTTTGACTTTACAGTGAAGATGCTGAGTTGGTTGTAACAAGGATGCACTGTCACTGCACAGCCACTGGAGAGAGGGGAAGCTCTCATTTCAGTCCAGTCCTGCTCTGAGCTGGTCAGAGTGCTCTGGAGGTGTCAGCTGCCTCTTCCTGGCCTGTCAAAGAGCCTCCAGTGGCTGCTTCCCAGACCAGGCATGCTGAGCCGCCTGAGTGGATGGGATAGGTCTGGACAAAGAGAGCTTGGGGAAATGCTTCTTGACAGGGCTGTTCCTCTTGAAATCAGTTTCCCCTGGAAATTGCTGACTTGTTTCACTAAATTTAGGGACAGGGAATGTGCTGATTTTATTAGTGTATTCTGTAGGAAACTGGTGTTTCACTTCAACTATTTCAATACCATATCAAATACCATATTACACTGTCGTCTCTCATAACATGTCAGTCCAAACTAGCTTATATAAACATCCAAACAAGAAAGTCAAGCTAAAAATATCTGATATCATTTCAGTACTTCCGAAACAAAGCATTTCAGCACATCCAGTCAGCTACACGTTTTGAAATGATGTCTCTCTCTTCCAGTTAGGAACAAAAGGACATTTGCAATGTCTGCATTGCCTTTGGAACATGAACAGCTTGAGCTGTGGTGGTTGATGGAGTTGCATGGCTGGGATTTCTGGTCAGCATGCTGCAACAATTGTTTCTCTACATGTTGTGGGGTTGCAGTGGCGTTTGGAGGCTATGGTCAGGGCTTGAGGCTCACATTCACATAGAAAAGGTGTCCAGTCACACAGAACAGAAGCACTGGACCTCATGTGGGGAAACCGAGTGGCACCAGAACCCAGGTGGTGCTTGGCAGAAATGGGATTTACTGTGCTTTGGCTAAGCCTTTACTTTGTGTGGTTGCCTGATCTGACTGAAGGACAAGTTGGGTATTTCCCTAATCACCTGTCAGTGGTGAATGAGGACTGGAGCTTGAAGGACTCCCAGTGTTCTGGGAGCCTTGTCTCAGACGGGGTCTTGATTTTGGATTAAATCTCTGTTAACATCAAGATCTGGAACAAGTCTTAAATGAGCACCAAACAGATGGGATTCAAACCCTCTCTGCAATCCAAGGAGCTAAAGACTTCTTTAAATGAGTGGTTTAAATAGCATGGAAGTTGAGGCAGAGCCATTGAATTGACTATCTGGTCCTTGAACACCAAAGAACAACTGATACATAGATGATTTCTAAGCAAAATCTGTTTGAAATTTGTGATTATTTATTTATTTATTTATTTATTTATTATTATTATTATTATTATTATTATTATTATTATTATTATTATTATTATTATATACTATTGGTAAAATGCAGACAGCCCTGAATTTCTAAGCCAAGACTGGCCCTTACCCAAATTAAGGAACATTTAAGGGTGGCCTATACTATATGACTGGGAGTTCTTGAATTAAAATATGCCTCAGAAAAGGAGGAAACCAAAATATTATTCAGTCTGCAGCCTTCTCATGCATTTAAGGTCCTGGAGGACTTATGTTTCTTTACTCTTGAGATTCATCATGTCACCAGAAAAACTTTACTATTTTCCTGTGGAAGCAACATAGCCATGAAACATTAATTTCCAGGAATGTGGAAACCATGAAATATGTTTTTTTTCTACTAAATTAAGATTTTACTTTTCTCTCTTCCCACAACAGTTAAGGGAACCAATTTTCATTATGTGTTTATGTATATGCATTCTGGAAATTCTAATAGGAAAGATACACAAAACACAGGAAGAACATTTTTACATTGAAAAATGTATTTCACTGGTAACCACACCAGTCATTTACATTCCATTTTTCATCCTGAACCACTTTGCATTCTAAACCCACCTTGGAACCTCATCTCTCATTACTGAACTGCATCCACTCTGGTGTGTGCATGACCAGCTGATATATTGTGCCCTGTAAGATGCGGCAGCTGTTTAGAATTGTATAAAATTCTTTATTCCCCCATTTCCACAATGCCATTCTCTCACCATGGCAGTGACAACACCACTCAGACCTGCCTGGCACAGGCACCACTGCACAAGGATCTCCAGCAGTCCCCAAGTATTCTGCACCATGGCAGATGTCTCTGGCTGGAAGAAAAAATGGGGAAGGGCAAATTAATTTGTAACCCATGTAAAGGAAAATGTGTAAATATTCCCTTCTTTTTGCCAATTGGTGTTACTAACTATAGGACTGATGCCTCTTTCTTGATAAAAATGTTAATTACTCAATTTCCACCCAATACCAGCTGATCAGAATGGAAGAATTAGTCAAAACATTCCAGAAGCATCTGTGCTGTGGGAACCATAGGTTTCTAGGCTATAAGAAATGCCAGAATATTCACCAGATCACTAGTGTGGTTTTCCTTAATGCTACAATTAGTGATGGAACATTAACAGAAGAGTTACTGGATAAGAGTTGATGGCAGAAAGCCTTCTGCCATAAACTGGTAATTCTCAACATGTGCAAACATATTGCCAGAGAAGATGAGTTATGCAATTAAAATCAAAATTGGAGATTTGTTATCAAAGGACAGCAATGTGTACTAAAATCCAGCTGAGAGGCTCCCTTATCTTGTTATCTTCAGGCTTCTTTTTTAGTTAATCTAACACAGCTGACAATATTTGACACAGCCAGTTGTGCCTGCTGTCATGTGAGGGGTGTTTTATAGAACTCCTTTCCACTAGCACAGAGAGATTTGTCATAGTGCAACTCTTTACAAAGTCTGAAAAGCTTTGCCAGGATTGCATTTCAGGGGAGTAAGATGTGATAAAAATTCTGCCAGTCAGAACGTTTCTAATGTTACCATTATTGCTAAAATTTTGAACAAGCCTTAGTAACATTTTAAGTGCAAATTATGTTACAAGTTCAATTCAAAAGAAACATTTGATTTTGTCTGGATAAAAAATTTTAATCAACTTGGAAAACTGTGTGTAGCTTTCCCTCACAACAAATTTCTGAATTCCCCCTTTCACATCTTTAGAACGAAGCAAAATTCCAAATTCTGAATTTGTTTGCGAAATGAACTTCTGTCCTCCCACAGCACTTTCTGCACCTCCACGAAGAGGACAAGAAGCTCAATGTATAATTTCTGTGAGCCTTAAGGAGATGAGCTGCATGTCAGTGTTTTCAAATCCAGGCTTATACAGCTGCTCTTTGAATGTAAATCATGGCTTTTGGATTACACTAACACTCTCTGCAGTTTAGCACAGTTGTTAATTAATACAATACTGTATTAGTTCTCCTTACAGTCTTACTATTAACGCTCCGTGAAATCCCATTAGCTCTGCATATGGTGCCAGACTTGTTCTGAATGTGGGAAAGAAAGAAATGTACAGTGGTATGAAAAATAAAGAGAGGCTTTCAAGTGGTTCCCACTGTGAACATTCTGGAAAAAAAAATTTCCAGAATGTAATATGTGGGGCAAGCTTTTCACAAAATTTCAATGCAAACATGCAGATATTTGTCAGCCAAGTTTTCCCCTGGAGTGTGAAATCCCTTATGCACCACTATTATTCTACAGCAGAAACATCACAAAGATGAAGTAGCTCCTAAAAATGGAAAATTAACCAAGTTGTTTTATTGTCCAAATTGACAGAAATTAACCCCCCCCTCAAAAAAAAAACCCCAAACAAACAAAAAAAAACAAAACCAAAAAAAATGCCCCAAAAAACTGCATAGCTGATGCCAGCAAAGAGATAAAACTTTCCTTATATTCTTGATTTAAATATTTTAAAGTACAGGTAGAGTAGACAGTCAAAATTTGGGTGAAGTTTTTCCAGAAATTACTTGAATTTCCTGCTTCAGTGATCTGACAGATCCTTCTTAAATTTCCAGAAGACTTAAGTGCCATAGTAAAAACCAGGCTTGTTAACACCTCCTACAGAACACCCCAAGATATATTAACTACTACAGAAACTTCAGACCTAATTATTTTCTATTAGATGAGCTTTGTACAGTATTGACTCCTTAACAGAAGAGAGATCTGACAAGGAGGTTAGGAAAGCTTTTTAAAAATGGAAAGAACGATGGAGCAGGTAGGATTTAGAAGCAGACAGTTCCTGCGAGAAGCTTTGTCATTCTTTCCTGACCCTTTAGGAGCTGCTGCCGTGGAGCAGTGCATGGTGAGGAGGATTCCAGGAGGTGCTTTTCTCCTTCCCAGTCCCATGGCCGATCCATAGTCCGGTGTCTGCAGTCTCAGTGGGCAGTCAGGAGTGGCCAGGGTCTTTCTGCATGGCCAGCATCCAGACAGGGACACACTGCTCAGGGAAGCCCTCCTGCCTCTCCTCCCGCAGGACGGTGAGTCCGCTCATTTCGATGAGGCTGTGCAGGATGTTCAGGTCTCGGATCACGCTGCTGTCCAGGCAGTCCAGGGTGCAGCCCTCCCTGGCCACATTGTCCTTCAGGATGATGACACCGTTGTCCTTCAAGCCATCCTGACAGCGGATGAGAAACTCCAGGAGATCTTTGTCTGTCAGATATCCTTCAGGAGAAAAGATGGAAAATAGATCATTATTAACCATTCAGACACACCGGAATAGTGCCTTGAGCTGAGTCTCCATAGCCTGTTTATTGCAGGAAATTATTATTCTAGTCCTGCCAGGTTTAACTAGGAAATCTTGGGCAAATCAACAAGATCCAAAAATAAAAACTCCATTCAATATTTAGGATCCATACTGGTAGCAGCAACAGATGAGGACAGAAGCCACTGAGGAGAGTGGAGAAAATAGCGGGTGCTGAAGGGTTCTTTAATCTGGTGGTTTAAGTTATAATAAGAATCAGTGGCAGGAAGCTGGAGCCAAACAAATTCATATAGGGAATGAGTGACAACTGTTTAACAGTGTAAGCAATTACCCATTGGAAACTACCAACAGAAGTGGGGTTTACCACCTCTTGAAGTCCTCAAACCAAGTGTGGTTGAATCTTTCAAGATATGTTTTAATGGAACACAAACTACTGGTTTAGCACAAGGGTAAAGGAATGAATAGAATAGCTTGGGATATAGAGTAGGTCAAACCAGATAATCCTAGTCCCCTCTGCCTTTTACTGCTAAAAATCTCTGTAACTTTGTGTAGCACTATGTACTCATCAAAGGAGTTCTGGATCAAAGATCCAGAAAAGAATGCGAGACCTTCCACAATGCCAATTAAACTCATGTTACTCCATACCTCATGGTATTTTTGCAGATATGTGTATATTTTAAAATAGTGCTCTTTTTTTAATATGTTATTGAGATTCTGTTTCTTATCCTTCCTTCTCAAAGATCAGGAGTTCTGTTGAGAACAGTGGTGTAGAGCTCAGAGAAGAGCAAAATGAGAACTCTCACATGTGAAATATCTAACAAGAATACACAGGGATAGGTGATCAGAAACTGAATAAAAAACTTGGAAAAAATATTCACCTGTATTTTCCAGTTAAACTATTTAGTTTTATTGGTGGAAGATTTAAACTTTTATAAATCAAAGTTGTCATTTCAAAACCACATTTTGACATAGCACGTCAAGTTTTTTTAACCACTCCTTAAAAAAAACAAAACAAAACAAAACAAAACAAAACAAAACAAAACAAAACAAAACAAAACAAAACAAAACAAAACGAACCACCCCAAAATCTAAATATGAATACCTTTCGAGTTGAAGGAAAATGGTAATTTCTAGATGAAATGTAAGCTTGCATTTTCATTTTTTTTTACAAAATGACTGCCAGGGTTCACATGCTTATGCATGCATAAGACAAATCAAGATTTCATTGGCAAGATTCATTGAAGCTTTTGAACACCTATTTTTGGAAGTTCCTTTTCTCTTTACTTGGCTTTTAGTGTAACTTCCTAAGAAAATGAGATCTTGAAGGTGTTGCTCTCTAGCAGACAGTCCTGCCCTTGATCCATCAAATGAATTCTTTGGCATATTTCAGCCAAATTCAAGGTGGGGTAGAAGTTTGATTAATGATTAAGATGACTCCATATCTCCTTGACATTGATGGAGAAAGATTCAGATCTGTGTCTATGCTAAGAATACGATATGCTCCCTTAGTTAGGAGCCACATATCTGACCAGCATAGCCTTAGGTAGATCTAAGCTCATTCCTCCTCATTTTGACTTGGTTTTGCTCAAAAGGTGATGCAGGAGCTACATTTACTGCAATGACTCATTATTAAAGAAAAGCAAAAATACAAAGGAAAATTGTGCTGGTCTAAAGCAATTTGTTCAGACCTCTTGAATAATTCCTTCTGCCCTCTGAAACTGCACCATGGACACTTTGGTTCACAGATTAGGAGAAAACCTTCTTTCCACTGCACAGAATTTTATTTTTGTTTGGTAAGGTACATAGCCCTCATTATCTGCTTGCTCTAAATGCTGCAGGGCATTCACTGGGGTGACTGTAGGAGAAGAAGCAGACGTTTCTTATAGGAGGGGCTATTGTGGGACACAGCTAAGGGAACCTGTCTGATAAACATCAGTGCACCTGATCTGATTTACAGGAGTTGGTGATTCCACCAGGGTTTTTTTCCTGATCGTTTCCTCCATTGAAATACCTCCAGACCTGGATAACCAGCAGGTTCAGAAACCACTGTTCACAAGTGTGGTCAGCCCCGTGTATCTCTCTGCACCCTGGGCAACTAAGAAAGAGTATTCCTGCTCCAGAAAATCCATGTATAAGGCCCCTCCCTCAGCTGCACCTTTGCATGCAGGCTGCTCTCCAGGAACTGGTACATTTCTCCAATATGTGACCTGAAAAAACCAACTTGATTTGTACCCACTGTGCACGTGGCTTGGGGGAACTCTCAGAAGTCTCTCGTGATGTTTTAGGAAGTAGTCCCAAAGATTTGAGAACCTCCTTTGAGGACAGGCTGCCTGTTCTGTGAGATGTCAGGCCAGAAGGATCACCCAGAACTAACCTGAAACCCACTGAATCCAGATGACATCGTATCTTCGTGGGGCCGGTGTGAATTCTTGGAGGCTTTTGCAGTAATACATCTCTACTCTGTCCTCCTTGCCCTGCAGGTAGTTTGGGACCTCAGCCAGGAAATTCTCCATCATATCCACCAGCTCCACACTCTTGAAAACGGGCAGCAGGACGTGCTTGCTGATCCGACCTATCCCAGAGCCACAGTCCAGGGCGCGGCTGGTGCCAGCTTTCCCCACTCCCTGTGAGATACAAGAAAATTATTTGAAATTCAAAAAATACCACCTGAAAAAATCACAGCCACCGTGTTACCCACTCTGTGTCCAGCCAGTCTGGTGTCTTCTCTCCTTATCTTTGCAGGGCTGTTGGGAGATTGATAAGAATCAGCACAGATTTGGGTACCACTGGGACTTCTCACTGCATTTACTGCTGTACAGGAATTTTTTCTTGGTGTAAGAAGAGACAGAGTCTTACACAAGCTCCTAGCTTTCTCAGAAGATCCACTACTCTTTTTAAAGTCCTTGCAACTTCAAATGTTCACACCTCACAGGCAACTACACGGCTAGATAAGCCTCATTCTGTGCTCTGTAAAGGCCTAATAAAAAAAGGAAGTGTACAGTAAATAGTGCATGCAAGCAGTAACTTCTGCAGCACAGAGCTGCCACGGTGCCCACGGGCATTTCTGCAGCTACACAGAATCCCTGGGATCAAAGTGCAGTTCTCAAAACAAATTGTGTTTGAACAAAGATCTTGGAGTGGTAGGTAACTTATGGCAACTCAAGAAGTTTGGGCTGGAGTATATACAGAATTTCTCTTTTAGGCATAGAGACAAGAAAGATGATTGACTAGGTTTTGCTTAACTGTTCCTTTTTTTTTTCATAAATGTCATCTTTGGACAGAGATCAGACATGAAAAAATGTGGCACAGAGGCTGTGACTATGAGAAAATAATGAAGCGCTGTAAAAGAAGCTTCATAATGAAAGTTGTATTTCACCCCTAAAGCTTCCATTCTAGCTATAAAACAGCTCTTAAGAGCCTGCTGCTGTTCTGTAAAACAGAAATTCTGAGTCTCCACATGCACTGACTGTGGGATAGGAGCTCCCCTGGCCAAAGTTATCTGTTAAACAAATATATTAAAAGCAAATGTAAACACCTTTTCCCTGTCCTCTGGAACTGAGCGTTGAAGTGAAAGCTGTGGGCCAAAGTCCCTGCTGCAACTTCACTGCACTCAAAGGCAACAAGCCCAGGAAGACTCTTGCTCTTCTTGCTTACTGGGAGACCCCCCTTTGTAATGAACCAAGCATAAATCATGTAACTCACACTTTTTTGGCCGGGCTTCGGTGGGTAATTCAGTAGATTATTAAGGTCAAAGGACAGCACTGTCAATGACATGACTATGAATAGCCCAGGCGAGCATCTGATTACACGGAGTAATTGTAGAAAGAGCACACGGCCCTCAAGGGCTCTCACCAGTCTCCGGGGCTGCTGCTCCCAATTTGTATGCCCAGGAAGATTAATCTCCTGATGTGTGCACGAGTCCACAGACCTTCAACCCTATTGGGCTCTGGAGACTACCTGTTTGTAGTTAGCCAGA
>VYZR01115294.1:9071-25632 GCA_013400675.1 Oxylabes madagascariensis
CTCTGCCTGGCAAAATGGGGCTGGTTTCTTTCTCCAAAAGGACACTCACTCTGCGTGCACAGGCACACAGAACTGAGTTCTTCCCATTCCCTTGGTATTCCTTGGCTGCACTCACCAAAAATGCCCTGCAAAGCCCTGTGGGAGTAGCTGCACTGGACTGTGCCATAGGGCACACGAGAGCTGTTAAGGGGCCATATAATTATTGTCATTGATGAAAAGTCCCTTTCACGGCAGTTCTGCTGCTCACAGGTGAAAGAGGCTCTGCAAATACACCATCAGCCATTCACAATTAACTTGGTTATGGATGGCATTCCATAAATATTTTAAAACACTGAAGGAGAAGTAATAAATGGTTGATTTGTTTTCTTGACTGCAGCTGCTGCAGGCTTGCGCTCTTTGTGTATAATTCTTTATTCCATTTAGCACCAATGGATATATCTTCCCTTGCCTCCCCCTCCTTTTAAACTTTTATCATCTCCTGAAACCTGTTTTCATGTTCTTTCCTGGCCACTGCACCTGGCTGGAGGATCTGGGGTGATAAAGAGAAAGTCTTGGCTCTGCCATCCGTGGAAGGCACTGCCATTAACTGGAGCTCACAGATGCACTCACCCCTTCTCCAGATACCTTGTAAAGCCAAAATTATCTGCACTTTCCTGTCCTCATCTGGGGCTTCCTTTCATTCATCATTAATATCTGCAAACACAATTTGCACTCAGGTGCAATTCCCAGGAGCTCAAGTGCCAACAAATGAATTTTGTAATAAACTGGCCCCTTCTTTCTCTTTGGTAGCCACTGTAGTAATTCATAAGGCACAGATTGCAAGTTTGGCTATACATTTGGAAAGAGAAAAAAAGAAGCGTGATCAACAAGAAATGATAACTTTTGTGCTGTTAAATCAGCATGCAATGCTGCTGAAATGCTTAAAAATAACTGTCCTTGCTCCACGTCCTTTTTCACTTCCAGCAACAGTTTTAGACTCTTCTAATCACTCAGTTTGCTTTCCTCTGGGCTGGCAGGGGCATCAGCTATTGTAAAAAATAGCCCATCCAGTGGAATATATCTCCTCTGAAGGACAAGATTATACTTCATTTCTCTTTTAAAAAAACTGAGAAGAAGGGAAATGTTTGCTAAAATTCCCTTCAGCCTTGCTGTACGTGTGTTTATATTGGTTTGTGGTGCACTTTCTCCTTCCTCCAGCCCTCGGGGCACTGAGGGCTCCTCACCTTTGAGTTAAAAAGGACAGATCAATAATAGCCATAAGCTCTCTCACTTTTCTGGTGCTTGACAAGCCTTTCCACGAAGAAGTTTTCCCTAATATCTAATTTAAACTTCCCTAATATCTAATATCTAATCTAAACTGGTGCAAATCGAGGCCATTTTTTATGGTAATAGGAGACAGGAAAGAACTGCACATACACGCTGAGTCGTGCCGGAAAAGAAGGGAACTTTATTTACATCTTTGACATTTTATAGAATTCCAAAGGTGACAGTGGATTGGAGGGTGAAGCTGCCACCCCTCCGACACACTGGTCAGACCAACAGTCTGTCAGCTCTCTCCTCCTCCATGAAAGTATGAAAACAAACCATTTGTTGGTAATTGAAAGCGTGAGAACTCCTGCTACAGAAACGAAAACAATTCAGAAGGCTGAACTCGGGGCAACAGTTCTTTCTGGTTCTGTAGCTTGTTACCTGTAGAAAGGGCTGACCCCCCACCAGCTGCACCCTCCTGTCAGAGCTTTGTAAGGTCCCCCCTGAGCCTCCTTTTCTCCAGGCTGAGCCCCCTCCAGCTCCCTCAGCTGCTCCTCATCCAACTTGTGCTCCAGAGCCTTCCCCAGCTCCATTCCTTCCTCTGGACACGCCCTGCACCTTCTTGCAGAGAGGAGCCCCAAAGCAAACCCAGGATCCGAGGTGTGGCTGCCCCAGTGCTGTGTGCAGGGGGACAGTCACAACACTTGTGGTTAAACACAAGGACATGCTCTCAGGCTGCACCAAGGGAAATACAGGTTGGATATCAGGAAACAGTTTTTCACAGAAAGAGTGATAAAGTACTGGAATGGCCTGCCTGGGGAGGTGGTGGAGTGTAGGAATGCACCCCACATTTAAGTGTTTCCTTTCCTTAAAGGTTTGCGACTCACCCCTTGTACTTCTCAAAAGGCCCAGAAAATTCTTTGCTGTCTTGACAGTAATTGGCTCAATGCCAAGAGAAAAGCAGGTTGCCAATTGAACCATCCTTGATCATTAAGTAGAAAAGAACAGAGAACAAAGGGATCCCAAATACATGTTTTGGGGCATTCTCGAGATGTTGCAGCAGGTGTATGAACTTGTTTCTACACTGTGCATGGCTTCTTTATTGTTTTTGTATTATTTTCTTTCTGTTATTAAAACCTTTTTGCTTTTTCAAGACATTCTCAACCATACTGTCTCGCTAATTATTATAAACATTTCTCTGCAAGGACTGGACCCTCAGAGTTATAGGGGAGGAGGAACCCCAATAGTGGAGTCACCATCCCTGGATGTGTTTAAAACAAGACTGGATGTGGCACTCGATGCCATGGTTTAGTTGAGGTGTTGGAGCTGGGTTGGACTCGATGATCTTGGAGGTCTCTTCCTACCAGTGATTCTGTGATTCTGTGAATAAACACAGTCAGCTGCTGCACCTGGGAAGGAAAAGTGCTGATGGAACCACAGGATGGGAGATCGTGTCTGGGAGGATGATGGCTCTGGGGTGGGCTGGGGGGTGATGATGGGGCAGCAGGCACAGAGGGAGCTCTCAGCTCTGCAGCACAAGGACAGCCCTGTGCAGGTGGGAAGAATCAAGTGGCATTAGAGGAGTAACCTCACCTCTGTCCTGAGGGCTGAGTGATGGCTGCTGGAGACCTGCACCCACTTCTGACTCCTCAGCAGTGACTGCAAGGGCTTACACAGACCTCAGAGGGAGGCTAGGAAAATGATCCAGGGCATGGGAAATGAGTTACATGACCTGAAGCACCAAGAACTCTATTCATTACCTTATTAAAAGAGGGAGAGGAGATTTTTATCGTTAGTTTTAAGAGTATCTACATGGAGAGGAGTCTTGAGAGTAAAGGGCCTTTTGACCCTGCAAAATAGAGCCTAACAAGAGGGCTGGAAAATGAGTGTGGAGAAACTGAACCTTGAAGTACAGCAGCATTTCCCAGCGGAAAATCACCGAGCAGAACTGGCGGTGGGCTTGCAAGCAGATTGTGTATAATGAGATTTGGTATCTTAAAAGAAAAGGATTCCCATCCAATTTCAGTGAGAACCTCTCCTCCTTGTGCTGGCAGCAGCCAAGATTGCTGGAGTACTCGTGCTGCTGTCAAAGCCTCTGAGCCACGGTCCCACAGCACCCTGCCTTTCCTGCTTCCTTCTGGGCTAAACTCACAGTCTGGCCTCCCCAAGGCAAACAGCAGCGTGCTGGAGAACTGTCACAGGCACAAAGGGACCAGGACATCTGACCTCTGCCTTCTTGCCTTTATTTGATGAGTTTTTAACTTTAAGTGAGCTGCAATCCTGGGCATTTTAAACAAGTTCTTAAGCTTTCCTTACAGAGTCAGAGAGAGGAAGCAGAAACGATGCCCTTCTTTGGAGACTATTCCCTCTCCCAACTACAGAAGTGTAGGCATGAATGGAGGCACCAGGCATGAATTGAACCATTTTCCTGGAAGGGGGTTTGTCAATAGCATTAGCAGGTAGCCAATGATGAGTGTGACTCCTTATCCACAAAACCTCACTGCAAACTGGAAGCACCACATACTGACCTGCAGAAGGGAAACCAGGAAAAGGGGGACGAGACAGGTCTTTATTTAGATTCAGTTCTTTGTTCTTCTCCCTTTTTTCCCACCATTTCACTTGCTCAACAGCTTAGATCTAAACAAACCATCAATACACCCCACTGCGTTACACCAGGGACACATTTGACCCGTTTATTTTTAAGTGCTCCCGCTCTCTTTTTGGTATCTGCTCCAGTGTGAGCTATTAAAAAAAAAAAAGCAGCTTCATTAACGCAAAAGGTATTAGAAAAGGTGCCTGTGTGTAAAAGAACTAGTTGGGAGCTAATGGGATCTTTCAGGAGACTTGACTGTACCAGTGATAATTGAAACAAACAGACCTCAGTGGTCTGAACTAATTCAGAGGAGTTGTATTCCTGTTTTTTATTGCACAGGCAGTAGTTCAGCACTCTGCAGCTCCCCACTGGCATGAAGAGACACTCACAGCTGTTCTCCTCCCCTGATCCCAGCACTCTGTGGAGCTAATGGGGGGCTCCCGAGGCCTGATGAAGTGCTCCAGGGCTCCCACTGCACCAGCCAGAGGACTCGCCATATGCCTGGGGAATTTCACCTCTATTCAGACTCAATTCAGCCCCAACTCCCAAGGTGAAACTCCATTTAGGTCGGTACAATTCGGCACTAACAATTACAGCGATGTGGCGAAGGCTTTCTGTTCTCTCTGCTGGGCTGGTGCCTGTTGGGTGTAACCAGGCACACGCTGCCTTCACCCCTGCCGTGGTTACCCCATTGCAGCAGGGGAGGGGAAATTGAGATCTAAATGGGGAAAACTTTGCTGCAAATAAAAAGAAATGAAAGCACGAGAAAAAACAAGGACTTTTTGTGCTGATTTTCTCTGCTGCTGCTCTCACAGAACAAGGAGGAGTATAATGTAAGATTTTCTAACCCCCAACTACCTATCAGCACAACAAATTTCATTATTCTCCAAGTTTCTTTATTCTTGAAAGACTCCTTATGTGCATATTTACAGCTGTTTCTCTGGTGCACTTTCTGCAGATTGCACTGGAGAAAACACTATTTTAATGTGGGCCTGAGGGAAATCTCCCACCTTGTGCTGTGTTGGCCTGTGTTGGAGAGTGAATTTCCACAGACCTCATTCTCCCCTGGCTCCATTTGCTACTCCCAGGGAGCCAGGACTGGATTTTGTATGGAATCAGGGACTGGGTGTTTTATAGAATCAGGAGCTGGGTATTTTATAGAATCAGGGGCTGGGTATTGTATAGAATATTGGGTCTGTTGGTACCACCTACACCTTCCTGGGTGCAATGTGCCTGCTACAAACCTGAACCCTTGGTGGAGGTTTCAGCTCCTTTCGGGTCTGATGCTGTGTGCAGCTGCTGTGAGCAAGGAAAGCCACCTCTGGCCTTTTGAAACCATGACTTCCATCACTCATCTCTCACTAATTGCTGCTGCAGTTCGTGGCCCCGTGTGGAAGGGAGAGTGGGACTAAACTGCCCTTGTGAAATATAAATTATTTTAATTACAGTCAACAAGCACTTAATGGGAAACACAGTGGGAAAAAAAAATTCCAGATGGCTTTTTTTAGCCGCATCTATAAAATTTACATTTCGGCTGTGCAAGAGCTGGGTGTGCTCGTGGGGGGGTTACTGAGGGTCTGTAGGCTCTGGAGCTCACACGAGTGCCCTCCTGCTTCAGCGAGGACTGTCCCCTCAGAGAACAGGCAGGCTTGGAGGTTTTGACAGATATAAGTAGGAAAACGCTAAAAATGCAATCTAATATTTATAGAATTATGGAATCATAAATAGCTTGTGTTGAAAGGCACCATTAAAAATCACTTAGTCCATTTAGCTGTTTAGTTTTTTGGTGTTTAGCTTCTCTTTTTTATTCTTTCCTTTTTGCATTTGGTAGATGGGTATCAATATCAAATATTTTTCTGCTGATTTGCTGCAGCCAAGTAAAACTTCCCTGCAGGCTCAAGATAATCTGGATTCACACCACTGATACCTTCTTTTTGAAATAATGACTTTCGTCTGTAGCAAGGTTCATCAGGAAAGGTACAGGAACTAACCGAAAGCCCTGGCTTGTATTTCACTCCTATTAGACAAAGTTTTTAAGCACGTTTCTTTACTGAAAGCCAAAGATCTGCATCAGTCTTGGCTGAATAGGGATTGATTTGAACTTGTGCTTTAATACCTTGTGGAAGGAGGCTCATACACAGAAATACCCAGCTGAAATTTCTCTTCATTTGTACTGATATGACTGAGGCACAAATTCCCTGAAACTGGTGCTGCGTGTGGGAGAAGAATCAGGTCCTGGGCATTTTAATTTCAATTTTCTTACAATACTAACACATATTTGTAGGACACTAAAACTATCAGCCATAGCTGTGCTGCAAAAACCAACCCCTCAGCTGCCAGCAGCATGGCCCTGTTCCACTATCCCACAGCTCCTTCCCAAAAAGAAGCATTTAAATGCTCATTCCATCAAGCTATCAAGTTGGCTGAGCATCCTTCAGAGCTTTCTAACGCACAATAGTGTGGCCATCACTTTGTGTCTAATGTTTCATTAAAATGCCATCTATCCCCTCCACTTCCTTGACTTCCCATCTTCTTTAATGAAAAGTTGCAGGAGTTTCACTTCCAAATGGTTACTTTAGCAATGACAAAAAAATAAGGAGGTAGGATCCTGTTGTAAAATGCTCTGTGGTTGTGATGGTGTGGAGGGAATTGGGCATCCCATTCCCTGTGGGACCTCAAAAGCAGGAACATAATAAATGTATTATCCACCAAGGTAACCCTCACATCTCATTTCTGCAGATAGACATGACATTTTTGTTTATGTTTACCACTTCTTATGTCTCCCATGCATAAGCACATGAGGGATTTGGCAGGTCACAATAGACACACCGAGCCCCTGGCCTGGGTGAATTTCCTCCCAGGTATTAATTAATGTGACAGAAATATGTGGATGTGTAGGGATTGGTACAAACAGCTTCCTGAGCAGCACACAGAGCTGGTGTTTGTTCCTCCTCTTGCCTCTCTGCCCAGTAATGTTGTCCTATGTATTCAAAGAGAATTTCTCATGGGCAATTACCTCTCCATGCTGTGCTTCCTGCTGCTCTCGCAAGCAAGCTGAACTCTGGTTTCTGAAAAATAGGCTTGTGGGAGATTCATTTTTCCCCCCCAATCATTTCTGATCCCTGCCTCCCTTTTTATAGGCTTGGAAAGGCTACAGTCATTTATACTGTAACTTTTTCTACTTGAATATTGTAGGTACCTGACTTTGCACATCTCTAATAAGTGGGCAGACATCTGAAAAGCCGCTCACCATTGCTGTGGGTTCATTGACATTTGGAAAATGGGCTTCTTTTTATCATCTCCAAAATGCCTTCCCCTGCAAACATCATACTTAGAATGATTTATTAGCCTTTCTGGAGATTTCTGGGGTTTAAGGCCTGCTGGGGAATTTTCCAGGAGATTGCAAGGTTGTGGGAAAATTGCACAGGGATATACGTACACCTGTGTGTGCATATATGTGTGTTTAGCACCACATCTGGCTGACAGCAAGGGGAAAAACCTTTTCTTAAGGTCTTCAAAGAGGAACTGATTTGAGAATAAATATTTTCACATCTCTGTCGACACTTGGGTCTGACTTTTTAGATTCAAGTGTGACTGAAGCGCTCATAGCCTTGCACAGATGAATCAAGGCACCCAGTGAGTCTGAACAGGTTTCCCAAGAGGGAGTGCAGCTCTTCTTGACATGCAGGAGCTCTGACTCCTCATCAGTGGAGTTTTGGTCCGAAATGCTTGTTCTTTTACCCATCAAGGAGCAAACTCTGTTGACTCTGAGCTAAGGAGATGGCTGTTGAAAATTCAGATGCTTATCCATCAATGCTGGAAATATAAAAACAGTGACTCCCATATGTCTGTCCAGATTTCCTCCCCATTTCCCAGATGGAAATGCAGATGCTGTGCTGTGTTTCCAGAGTCAGCCCACTGAATCCAAAAAAAGACATATTTTGGGCCTCTGCAAACCCAAATACCTCTGAAAGTGTTGGTGTGTGCTCTCACACACATGTGCCTGTTTGTCCATACTGGCTGAGAGTGTCAGTGTTTTGGACAAGTGTCCAAAAGAGCAGAAAGCCAGCAAAATGGGAAAAATGTAATTTGAGAGCAAAGGACAAAATGTGGCACACGAGGCCAAGAGAGGGCATTTCAGTGAGCTTCTAGCACAATATTTACCTTTGTGATAAAGGAAAGGGCAGATTTACCAGTTCTGTGCATGACTTGTGCTGCTGGGGTGACACAAAGAGGCAGAGTGCGATGGTGCAGCTTTTCCCTTCGCACACCTCTCCAGAGCCACAGCAGCACCCTCTGCACCACCCCTGGCTCCTGTGAACGCTTTCTTTAACCTCAATAGGATTTCCAAAGGCTTGAAGCTGGCTGGCAGTCTTCCTCTTGAATCCTTCTGGAGATAATCAGGCTGATGTGCTAATCACATTTGTGCTGTATTTAAAAATAGCGGGATAAAGTCTGAAAAGTGCTGAGCTGCACGATTCACCTGCAGCTTGTTTACAAGGGAAACAGAAAGGGAAGAGGTGCTGGGCAGCATAGCAAGTGGGGAAGTCCAGGTGCTTTGCATTTGAATTAGGAAATAAGCTGAACTCTGATTATTCCCCTCATTGCGGTTGCTTTGCTGTAGTGGAGGGTGAGCAGGGGAGAAAAAGTTGTCTCAGTTTGGATCACATCTGAGGATAAACACCCCAGACTGATCCCTGCTCAGCCCTGTGAGCAGGCTGTGATCTGTGGGATTTATGCTGCACATGATTAGGTGTGAAACGGAGAGGAAGTTTATTGCAGAGTGCCTGGCATGGGCTGGGGACTGAATTGATAAAGACGACATGTACATTGTCAGCTTGGGTGTTCTTAATTTATAGAAACCCTGAGAGTCATTACTCAGTTCCACCCATGCAGTTCTCCCTGCCAAATCCTACTGTATTTATAGGAATAAGTAAAAAGGAATAACATGTTCAAGACATGCAAAATGCTCAGGTTTGAATGTCTGACAGTTTTTTCCTTGATGAGAGCTCTTACATCACAAACGAGCTGAGGTAGAGGTGTGCAGAATGATTTAATTCTCCACCTTTCCTCCATTCAGAAAGTCTCTTGGGTGTAATATAAACCACTCTCCCCAGTCACACAAATGGGTGCAAAAGGCAATACACCTAAAATTTCCTAGAACTGTTGGTGCATATCACATCCTAAAATAATCACCCTTGATCTCAGTGAGCGCCTGCTCTCAGGATGGTTAAATCTGTTATTCTGACTTCCAGGTGCGTTTGGAGCTGCTCAGGGAGTGAATGGGCTCCAGATCCCTTTGTGCTGCCCTGGTCTGGAGCACACACAGAGAAGGGAAAGGCTCTGGCTCTCCCTGGGGCACTGTGCTGTCCCTAACCCTAACTCTGTGCCCACAGTCTGGTCTGGCGAGCCGGGCATGAGGGCACTGCCCAGGAAAGGCAGGATGTCAGGACACATCCACAGTGTTCCAACCGCCCCAAACTGTGCCACAGCAGCAGCTCCAGCCCCAGGAGCTGCCCTTGGTGAGGAGGCACCGTCCCTGTTCATTTGGGATGTCTCTGTAATGAATGTGATCATTCTCGGGCTCACACGTCACCTCCCATTACTCTGTGGCACCGCCTGACGCCCCGAACATGTTCCCTCTGTGCTCTGCATGGGCAGCCCTGCTGCAGAAATGGCAATGCAAATGTCTCCCTGATAGTTTTGTCACACCACATCTGATCACATTTATCCGGTGTCATGCACACTCACATGCACACACTCAAAGTCTTCCGCCCTGAGGCTTCAAAGCCAAACTCTGCTCTCCTCGTTCAAGAACCCCAGCAGGAAGTTGTCCAGAGTGCTCGTGTGTTAAGTGACCTGTTTTATTCGGTTTTATGGGCTGGCTGAGCTTTGTGGCACAAAAGCACTGGTGGCAGTGAAAAAAAAGCACTGTCTAGTGGTGTGCAGGGAATGGATTCGGGAATCAGCCTTAGCCACAGCCTTGCATAAATCACTTTGTGGCTCTGTGCCTTGGTTTGATAAACTTTCCCTATAGATTTATTTACTGGAGGCTTAATTAATCTGTTTGCCACGTCCTTTGAGATGAGGTGTGCTCAAATAATGTCAAGACAACAGTAAGAGTCACTTCTCAGAGAAAGGGCATCAGCAGACGTTTCTCAAACCTGAGCTTCCTAATTCCAGGTCTAATACACAGATTTCCTGAGAGAACATGGGAAGTTTTGGGTGGCATCAGTTCCGCAGGCTGAGCACCGCTGCACTTGTTGATGTGATTGCCTCTCTCAATTTCCTTCCCTTTTCAATAGAGATATCCCTCAAAGGCTTTTTTTGAAGCACAGAGCTGTTCCAGACCCTGGGAGATGAAAGCCAGGCTGAGCCGTGTTCTGAGAAGGAGCTATCAGAGTTTGAGCCCCACTGCCAGCTTGCCCTCCTGACATCAAACCCCACCTATTCTCATTTGCTATGGCCTCCATATTTCAGAGGGTGACTAATTCCATGTCCTCTGACCTTTTGAGACCTGCAGTTTGCTTCTCATCTGTTTGAAGGTTTCATTTCATACGTGCTGCTGGAGGAATAGGTGACAGTCCATTGTGCCAGGAGGCTGCTGGCAAGGTCCAGCTTCATTCAACCACTGGCCCCCATCTAAAAAGCTGTAAAGTGAAATCAGGAGAAATCAGACATCCTGAAGGTAAGCAGAAAAACCAGTTTGGCTTCCTGTGATATGAGCAACAAACTCCAACTCTTTTTGATGTGCAGAAACAAAAGAAGGTAAAAGGCATTCCCTGCTCAGAAGTGAGGTTTTTTCTTCTTTCTGATGGTGGATTTAAGTCTGAGTGTTCTCTGCAATGTGAGCCCAAGTTCCAGGACCCTGTGCAAGCCAAGCAGCTGGAGATGATACGAACAAGATACGAACAAGCTGAACTCTCACCCTTTGCAAACATATTCAACCCAGCGTGGTAGTGCTGATGCTGGAGAGAAGCATTGCCCTCCACACTGCAGCCACTGCAAGGCAAATCTGAGCATTAATAGCTGCTCAGCCTAATGCATTTTTATTTCCAGAGCATTTTACGTAAAAAATTAAACATTAACAGCTGTTTGTGAGTGAATATGGAGCAATTCCTCATTTGGCATAATAGCCTTGAAGGACCAGTAAAACTTTTATCTGTTCCACTCAGTGACGTTACCAGGCTTACACAGATCTGAACAAGGGCAAGGAAGGGAACATTGTAATCAGGGGCTTATTGATGGCCTTAAAAAAAAAAAAATAGAAGGGTTTGTGCAGTGGAAATGCATCCTTCTTGTCAGTCATTAGATGAGTCAGACTGAGTTTGGGACTCTCGGTCCATCGGCAGCCTTGTGCAGCACCAAGGCAGAGGGCTGCTGAGAAGTTGGCTCCAGGAGCACATCCCAGAATTTCCTGAGCTGTGGGAGAGGGTGGAAGGGATGGTTTTGGGGGTCAAACACTGGCAACACACAGTGCCCTGGAGGAGAGTGGGGCTGTGTGGCTGAGAGGCCCCAGGGAAGCAGGGTTCACCTTCCCCTTCTTCTGCTCCCTTTTCCAACCTCAGGAAAGGTCTGACCTGGGGTCTGACCTGGGCAGGGAACACAGTGAAGCTGCACATTCCCACCTCAGCCTACCCCTGGTGCTATCTGCAGCCAAACACTTAAAGTGACTTCAGCCCTCAGCTTCCCCGGGGAGAAGAAGCTCCTTTGCGGCTCTCAGAGCTGTTTGGTGGCTGCTGGTTGACCTGAGTGGCACCACTGTCTCGGTGACATGTTGGTCACACTTTTCCTTCTGTCCGTGGGGCTGTGGTGTAGGCAACCCCTTCCAGTTTTTTTGTCTCCTGCATGTCCTGAGCGTGTTCAACCCCATATGAAGCAGGCTTTGATTTTCTCTCATTAGTGGATGTGTTGATAAACATTAACGTGCCTGCTCGTGTCTCTCTGTCTTGCTCTGTCTCCCTCATGCCTGTGCACGGGAAATGGTGTCCCTTCTTTGCTTCCCTCCCTTCCTAGAGTCCAGAGAATGGTGTCTCTCTCTCAGTACAGAAAGTAGCCCGTGTTTCCTTGATAAAGATAAATTCTGGATGAGATAAATCCCTCACCCCTTTGTTGGTAGCCTCACCCCAAGGAGATCTCAGGGGTGCTTCACTCAGCTGCTCCCCAAATAAGGAGCAGCTCTGTGCCTGGAGGGTGGCTTCCCATTCTGGAGATTCAGAGAGGGACTTTGAGGCAGCTTAGTTCAATGTTTCAGTTCTGTTCTATCTGAATTCCTCCTCATGCCCAAACTATTTTAGCACTGGCAAACTGGTAATTGTGTCAGATCTTAATATATGTAAATAGAGATAGACATCCAGCTGATGTGAATCATTGCATGCCCCTGAAATCAAAATCCGGAGCTGGCCAAGTGTTGCATAAGTCTGTCTTAGGCCCTTTATTTTGATTTAATTATTTTTTGAGGCAAATCGGGCATAATCCTTCCTAGAGCCCAGGAACTGCCCTATTTCCCATTTTTCTCCTGCTTTTCCCTCTCTGGGGCTGAGCCTCTGTTAGTGCAGGCAGAGGGAGAGCAGGGCCCAGGGTGATGCTCACAACCTCTGTGGCCCAGCAGAGCTGAGGAGGAGCCCAGTAATGCTGCAGTAAATGCTGCAAAACCCAGAAATGCTGCAAAGACCAATAATGCTGCAAAAAATAAAAGGCCCTAGAGCTGCTTTAGGAGATCAAGACTGGAAAGATAACATGGGGCTGCTCTGCTTTATGAATTGTCCTTCTTGCTAATCGTATTTCTTATTCTGTGCCATTTCATCTACCAACAGTGTGTGAATTTTTGCTTTTCATGTCCCCGTGGAGCTGTCAATGTGGAATACACATTTCCACACTAACTGGGATCCTCTGAATTATGCAGAGATCTCCAAGCTGCCTCAGCAGGCCTTTTAAGTGAGCTTTTACTTCTGGATCTGATCAGGCACACGGTGTGGCAGAGCTCAGATGAGCACAGGCTGTGTGGCTCCAAGTTTTACCTGGCACTTGCACAGCTGAGCAGGGAGTGAGGATGAAAAGCCCTTCCAAAGCTTTCTGGTCTCCTGTCTGGCAATCAACATTTTGGGGGAGCACGGGGTCAGATCAGGTCAGACTCTGACAGCAGTGACATGGGGAACTAATGGAAAAATGAGGTTGCAGCAACATCAAAAGATTGCTGCATCAAAGTGTAGTAATTACCAGAACAGGAGAGATTTGAAATATCTGATAGCGCCTTTATGAGATTACCAGTTATCAGAAAGGAAAAAAAAAAAAAAATCAGAACTGAAAAACTCATGTGCAGAAAATGAGGAAAAGGCACAGAAATGGTAACATGGCATCTTGGATCCTGTTCCCGAAAGCAGAGCATCGGTGAGACAAAGCCAGCACTGAAACTCTAATAGAGACGTTAGCACTCCTTCCAGACTGGCAGAACCTCAAGGATTTGTACATGTCTGATGGAAGGATTGTTCACTTAATATCCATTTTTCTAGGAGGAGATGATCCTGGCACATCAAATCCAATCTCATCCGAAGCCATCCGAGTGTTTCTGTTGCTATGGGCAGGTGGAGGCTGTCTGACACTGGAGGACGAGCCCACTCTGTGCTCAGTGGCAGCTCAGGAGATGACACGGACTTGGTGAGGAATAAATCCTCCAGAGGAAGCTGCAGACACTCCGTGAAACCAGGCAAAACGTTCACTGCATTTATCACGGGACGTGCAGTTCTTATTCAAGGCAGGTGAGGCATTGATGATAACTTCCGAGTGCAGAAACCTAATCTACATCCAGAATAGTTTTAATTAACACTCTGCGGCTACAAAAGGCAAAAAATCAGCAGTTGATTTACCAGTTTGGTGTCAGCCCTTGGATGATACCAGGCTACAGGGCCTTCTTCTGCTTTCTTTTCACTCCTTGTGTCTGCTCCACCGAGTTGTCCTGTGCAAAGTGAAAGGATGTGACAGAAGCGAAGCTGTTGTCTGTCAAATCGTGCAGGGGCAGAAATGTCTGTCCCTCTTAAGTTCAGGAGAAAACACGTATGGTGAAAATTACTATCGTTACTTCACTATTGTTTCAGCTGCTCCTCTGCAATACCCAGTGCTAAACTTTAACTTCAGTGACTGAGGGTGACAATGAGCACATAATTGTTAAATCTACAAAAAAAAAAAAAAATGGAGAAAAGTAAAAGGGGGGATGTGAGAATATTAAATGATCTCATCCTCCCAAGCTTTAATGGAAATGAATCGAGGCTGCTAGACAGCTCAGGAAGGCAATTACAGGGAAATAATCTGTGGTGTTTAGTGAAGCGGTGATGTGGGGCATGCTGAACATGATGGATCTGGCTGCTGTTTCCAGTTAATAATAATGCACTTTTAGAAAAGGCGGTGCTGCACATGTTTGTGCTTTTGTGTCTGTTTGTGTAGGAGAAGAGCCAGCCAATTTTTATTTATTTTTTTTCCTCCACTGGGAATTGCCTTGAACCCAGTGGCTGAAGTGGCTTGTAGCAGTGCAAGTTTCCCCTCAAGGCAAAGCTTCTGTAAGGCAGTGTTTTCTTTTGTGGAGATTTTGGCCTTCTTTCCAACAATCCAGCTGCTGGAAAGTTGTGCCTTAGGGAGCTGCTTGCTCTCTGAGAGTTGGGATGTGCCCTGGTTGATAGCCATTCTTGGCTGAAGTCCCTGATATAGGTCAGAACCAGCTGTGAAAAGTAGAAACGTGTGTGCTTGGGAATAAATCCACTTATTAATAGAATCAACCACGGAAAGACTTTTTTTCCTCTTCAACTTCAGGTCCTCCTTTCTGCTGCAGGGCTCTGGAGGCAGCTGAACAAGCTGTAACAAAAGAGACTCTCAAAACTGGCCTGAACTATTTACTGGGCTTGAAAAATGGGGTTAGGTTTTCCTGCCCTTGGTCTCACTTGGAGCAGGTGCAAACATCACCTGTAAGAAGGGCAGCTCAGAGGAGGACCTGGAGGGCTGCAGGTCCCACAGAAAACAAACTCTCTCCTTGTGTAAGAAGGGTGGAGAGGGACTTCAGACAAGTTCATGGAGTGGCAGGACGAGGGGGAATGGTTAAAAATTGACAAAGGGATAAAATTTGATGGGATATTGGGAAGAAATTCTTTGCTGTGAGGGGGCTGAGGCCCTGGCACAGGGTGCCCAGAGAAGCTGTGGCTGCCCCTGGATCCCTGGAAGTGTCCAAGGCCAGCTTGGATGGGGCTTGGAGCAACCTGGGACAGTGGAAGGTGTCCCTGCCCAGGGCAGGGGTGGAATGAGATGAGATTTAATATCTGTTCAATTCTGTGATTCTATGATTCTACTTTTCTAATTTCTTCCCCAGTAGGTCCTAAATCCAAAGGGATTTTTCAAATACCATCCCTTGTCAAGCCACCCAGCCTAACCACCAGGCACTACTAATTTATGCTGCATTTAGTTTGTGGGCTCTGTCAAGCTGTTCCAGACTCCAAAACCCTCAGTCTGATTTCCGGGCCAAATACATTAGAATAAGCCCAGAGAAATGTAATAAAGACAAACACATTTAAATATTTATCTGGAATGAATGGAAAGAAATTCCAAACTCTGGAGATTTGCTTGTTGCTAATGATTTGCTAATAAGTCAGTCTGATGCAGGCTGACAGGCAAGTACTTTTCCCAATGTGACAGGCTTGTGTTCTTGTTTTTTCTGTCTCATACTGATTATTTTTTGGAAGAGTCTTCTTCACCCCTAAAAACCTGGAAACCAGGTGAGAAGGGAAAGAAAGAATCAGCAGATGATACCACGCAGCATTTCTAGAAGATGTTTTGCAGTAAAGAGAATTCATGTTCTTATTGCCCAGAAATTTGCTTATGGATAGTATTTTGTAAACTCTCTATTTCCATCTCATTCCAAGTCTGGGCCATGTTTCATAATAACCCAGAAATGGAAGATAAAGCAGCATTTTATCCTGGTTTTCTACAAAGGTATGTGTGAAGTTAGTGCTGGTGAGATGGTGCAGCTGGTTGGATCTTCACTGCTCCATAAACACCTCTGGTCTATAATTACAGAGAAATGTGTCAGTTGTTCTAGGCTGGACTCCTTTAGACTTTGACTCCTACAAGGATAGTTAAGGGAAAAAATATATAACCATGAGGAATGGATGGCTATTTACAGGGAGGAAATGTGAAAAGACCCCAAACAGAAAATTAGAGTGATGAAAATTATACACAAAATAAGCTTCGACTCAGTGCATACCTTTGGTGGAGAGACTTTGGCCTTTGAGACTGCCTTTACTTTTCTTTTTTGACATTTCAGAACACCACTTTGCAACACCTCAGTTCTAAAATACCCACCTTTAAAAATTAACCTTCATTGAAAATATTTTTGAATCATCAGGGGGTAAAGTGAAGCCAAATTTCTAAAGGAATACCAGATATTGGCTGGTGAAAAAAGATTTCATTTTTATTTCATCAAACACAACTCAAAATAAAATACATAGAGATTTTACATAACTCTTTTTTTTTTTTTCTCCTGCCTTTAAAGCAAACTGTGAGGTTCAGATGGCATTGATTTTTCAACATCTATATTATTCTTCTAATTTGGAAGCGTAAAGGTTAAAAGAATTCATTTTTCATCTGGATAAGTTTTCTGTGGAGATTTATTTCACAGTCAAAAAAAAAAAAAAAAAGAAAGGAAAAGCCAAATGTGCTAAAGAATGTTCTGAGCCACTG
>VYZR01115294.1:26875-43106 GCA_013400675.1 Oxylabes madagascariensis
AGAGAAGAGAAGAGAAGAGAAGAGAAGAGAAGAGAAGAGAAGAGAAAAGAGACCCAGTCCATATCCTGGGTGTGGAGAGGGAACAGCCGATGCAGAAATGAAACATCTGAAAGGGAGCTGAAAGCCGGTGAGGACAATAAAAAAGGAAAGGGAACCTGGCAGCAGGATTTGGTGTCTCCAGAATAAACTGTCCCAGCTGTGTTCTAAGCATTCAGAAAGTGAGACACCCCCAAAATTCTACCTTCTCCCACGGCCACAGCACTCTGCAAGCGATGGGGAAGGGAACCTGCGGGAAGGCGATTCCAGCCCAGTGCCAACAGCTCAGGCAGAGCCCGAGGAGGGATGCTCAAGCANGTTAATGATTGCTGCTTTGATTACAGGATGCAATTGTCACTGCGGTTGGAAGCCAATCAATGCGTTGTGAGTGGGAGCCCGCTGGTGCTTTCCAATGGTCCTTGATTAAAAAGGAAGCTCTTGGCTATCTTCAAGCAGCAGGAGAGGAAACAGCACGGATGAAGGTGAGGCAAGTGCCAGACTCTCGCTCCCGATGGATCACAGCTCATTTTCACCGGAGTTTAGTCACGCAATTTGCTTTTCTCTCAGCTCTGAGGCCTCCTTTCCCTTTTGCTCCCAACCAGACAATGGCTACAGCAGCCTCTGCTTTTCAGGGACCAGACCTGAGTGCTCAGATCTTGGTTCTGGTGTATTTTCCTGCAAATTAAAAGCTCACTGTGCCCTCACAATCCATCTCCGGTTTTTATACACCGTTCCTTGCCTTTCAACTTGCTCCTTCTCCATGCAGTTGCAGATAAGTAAGTGTGCAAGTGGGATCGAGCTCAAAACCAGCAACAATTTGCAAGTGCGCTATTTTAGTCCCACAAAATAGGGACTTTTCATTAAAGGGCATTTTAATTTAGGGCATTTTCATTAAAGGGATGTCTGAGTGCAAAAATATGTGGTGTTTCTCTCAGATTTTCTGTGGATCTTCAGACAGCGAAATTCTTTCTATCATTGAAATTTTCTGGAACTGAGTGTGTCCAAACTTTTCCCAAAAGGAATGGGAAAAAAAGGGGGCATGATCTCCTGTTGAGTTTTCTTTTTTTCCAAAAACAAATGAGAAAAAGTGAGCAAACTCATCTAAACTTCAATATTTTATCACAAGTCATGACACAACAGTGTCTTTTATGGGGAGAGGAAGGAAAGGGGACAAATTTGCATTGGAATAGTCACAAAAAGTTTTGGATTGTGTCCTTTAGTCTTATACATTTGAAACGAGACACCTAAAATATCACCTCACTTTAGGTGCTGCAAATGCACAGAACCCCACAAAGCAGGGAGTACCACTGAAGAGCAGCCAAAATCAGACTGCCATGCTGTAATTCTGCTGGGGTAATTTTGTGTGTTTAGTAAATTTGGTCTGTCTGAAGATACAGGAGATTCACAAAACAGAAGTCACAGGTTCATCCTTGGGTTTCACACTGCTGAAATCTCAGGTGATGGATGTTGCCAGTCTTTGTGGGTTGTGATGTGTGATGGGGATACAGGATTGAAGCTTAAAGCTCCCTTAGTGCTCTCCCCTCCAAGCAGATACACAGAGTAGTAATCTCTATATTGAGAAAATTGCTATAATTTTGGAAGTACATGTATAGACCAATGCTGATATCTTATTTCTAATAACTCCTGGCTGAGAGCTTGGCTCTCTCTCCAGCCCACCGTAAGGATGTCAATTCTCTGGTGGAAAACACATGACCTCTGGTACCTGGAGGGTTCCTGGCTGGCTGGGGAATCATCTGACCTTGTGTTTTGCTAAAGCTAAATGAAAGTGAGGATACATTTGAAATGTAAAGGTGTATGTTCCTGCATTAGCTGTATTATCCATTAATATGGATTTTCCTCCTATGAGGGCGTCATTGTAACACATAGCCTTGGGTCATGAAGTGTTTGTTCTGTGGTAAAAAATATAGGACAGGAACAAACCCAAACTGAGCCTCGGGTAAACTGCAATCACCTGTATCTTGTGCTTTCAGAAACACCCACACAGCAGCACAGGGCACTAAACACTCCAACACATTCTTTTCCCCTTAGAAACCCTGCTGATACATCCGTCTTTTCAGCTTGTTAAATATGGGATAAGGCTGAAAGTTAAACATCCAGATACCATGGTCATAGCACAAATAATAATAATAATAAAGAAACCCCAACTTACAAGCTCCCTTGAGATCAGCAATAATTACACGTCTCCAGTAGCAGATCTCAGGCTGCTTTCTGTACCCTTTCGTTACCCAACCAATGTGACAAGGCAACCCACACACTCCCAAACAATTCTGAAGCGGCAGCCCCTATGGGATGGAGCTGGGAGCCAGCACACAAAGAGTTCAGGGTCTCTGTTCATTGATAAGGTGCAGGTGTCACCTCTCAGGGGAGCGGTTTCCAGCAAACACCAGAGCCACAGAGAAAGCAGAAAGGTATGGAGTTGGATCAGTTCAGCAGCTCTGAGGGGCTACGGGCAGGAGGGCAGGACACAGACTGAGTTAAGCCAGGCTCAGAGAGTGGCAAATTGTTCTTTTCTTTGCTATCTGGGCCCCTGATTTGGATCTGCAGTTAATGGCTGAGGAAGGCATTGCTTCCCTGCCAGTTATCTGCCATGGATAATCTGCTCTGGGAGCTGCAGCCTGAACACAAAGTGCTCCAGGAAAGGGCTCCTTTGACTCCCGTGGTCTTTGAACAGGGGCAAGAACAGAATGTTTTCTGGATGCCCTTCACAGCCAAACACCTTCCAAAAAACACCTAAACCTTTCACAGTATCAGGAAAGGAAGAGAGGGCAGGTTTGAGGCTCATGGTCACAGTTCTCAACTCTCTTTTTCATCACTTTTTTAGTCTCAAAGTGTCCCTGTTGATAAACATCCCTAATTTCTCACACTGAGTTTGACTCCACCATAATCTTATCCTTTCCACAACCAGTTAACTCTCTCCAATGGCACCATTAAGACAAGGAAAACTTGTTTTTTATATACTGATAGGCAATGTTTTATTAAACTAGACCATTTTCTTTATGATGTTATGTCATGTCACTGCAAAGAGCACATGCCATTCTGATATAAAGCAAGGTATATTGAAGATATAATGCGAGCAATCTGAGGTTCAAATGAGTATAAAATCCAGAATTATTGTAGCCTCCTACCCCTCTCCAAGTCCAGCTGTGGCTCAGCTCCCCTCCAGGCACTTTGTGTGCCAGGCAGGCTCAGGTGGTGGCCGTGCTATGGAATTCCTCCCATAAAAATGGAAGAACTGCTGTACTATGCTGGATCAAAGACCAACTCCCTGTCTTGATCATGATGGGAGTGATAGCAGGCTCTCTAGGATGGAATCTACAAGAAGAAAAGCAATTTTAAATCGATGATTTTCCTAGCTTCTGGAGTTCAGGGCTTTTTGGGCTTCATAATGTGTACTAGGGGTAATACCTTTGTGCAGCAACAGCAGCTTATCTCAATGAATCTTTTTCCAATCTGTTCACAGTTTCAGCCACTGAAATATCCTGGGACAATGAGCTCCTCAAAGCAATTCTTTCTTTCATGCTAAAAATATATATTATTTACTTTAACCCTGTTTTCGACTCTTTTCATTATATACATCCCTGGTTTTATATTGAAAGAAATGGAATAATCTCTCCATGTACATCTTCTCCCCACAGCCCATAATTTCATAGGTTTATCTCATCTTTTACTCTTCTTGATCCACCACAGTTGAATCATCACTGCCTATTTAACACAGTCCAGACTCCTATAATTTATCCAGTCAAAAATTCCCTTCCAATGTATTTCTTCTACTATTTTTATATGTTCTGGGAGCTTTATACACTTTGAAATAAATTCCAAGTCTGGTTATAACAAGTACATCTCTATCCTCAGCAATTTGCCATATTCATCCCCATTTTGTAGTTATGTAGAACTACTGAATAAAAACAGTTCAAGCAGACAACCTTTTACAACCTTGTTGGAAACCAGTAAAAAACATCCTTACCTTTTGTTCCTTTTATTATAACCAGTTGTTAATTCACAAATTGAGAAGTTATTTTATCCCATGGAGGACTCAGTTCTTTAAGACCCCTAGTGAGGAAATTTAATGGAAATCTTGTGGATATACAACTTCTTATGCTGACCAATCCTTTTCGTTTACAAGCTCATAAACACCTTCAAAGAATTCTAGGAGATTTCTGGCCACAATCTGACTTAACAAAAGCAATATTGACTCGTTCTATTTATTCACAACCCTGCTTACTCTTTGCTTTATTACTCTGCTACAAGTTGTGTGGTACAGACAATTATTTCCCTAATGAAAGAGAAATAATGGAAGAGATTAGTCACTATCCTTTAAGGATGAGCAATGTCTCCAGGAGAGCACATCTTTCTATAACACACATTGGTTTTGTGTCTGCCATTCCTGACTTTCAAGGAGTTGGAAGAAGGAGCATCCAGGGCTCCCTGATGGAAATAAAGACAATGATACAGGTGCTTACACTGCCATCATGGAGGTTAAAGTAGGGAAAAGGGATCAGGTAGGGGAGGAAATTATTTTGCATCAACTGGAAAAAAACTTCATGGCGTGGGCTGAAGTCCTTTGGAAGTTTTTCTGTACAGTGGAGCTGTTGGTAGTAAAATCAAAGTTCCTCTGCTGTGAAAATGCTTGTTTAGCTTTGAATTCTTTTCTTGAACATTCAACTTTTCCATTACAGTACATTTATTTCCTGGGTTTAGTTTGCCACCTGCAGACAAAGTACAAATGAGAGTGCTGTAGCACCTGCCTATATGTGATGGATCTTCAAAGGTGACACATGTTTTGCAAGGAGAACAGTTATTGAATTTGGATTTTATTTATTACTTTTTACCGAGAAATCAAAGCCAACAATAAATGCTGATGGTCTCAAGTTCTGTAACTGTCATTGAGGAAATCTGTAATGCTCTAATAGGGCTGGAGGAAGCCTGCCGTGGTTGGAAAATTTAATTTGATGCTTCTCTGTGACTGTAGCAGTAAATATTCTTGGGTAGGAGGTGTCAGAGTGTTTAGTCCTATTACAGGAGAGAAAGCACACAAGCAACAATTCTGACAGCCCATATAGACTTTCACCCAAACACAGCATCTACTACAGCACTGGGGTGGCAGCAGTAATAATAAATCACCAGCTCAGGCTGGTCATCTGGAGCAGATTCCTTTTAAGCTGCAGCCTGTCCTGCTCCTATTAAAGTCAGCCACTGTTCTCTGCCCTATTTTTTTGCCATTGATGCAGAAAATGGACTTTTTCAGCCTTTAGATAATGTCTGGTATCCACAGTGCCAGCTGCACTTTCAGAACTGTGTTTTACTCAGTCTGGCTGATGTACTGTCCTTAAAAATGAGGGATGGGTCATGCAGGCAGTGGGTGCTGTTACAGCACCTCCTGCAACAGATTCTTCTAGAAAAAAGTAAAATATTGTGTCTTCTGAGCTCTCAAAATGATACTGAGAGCAGTGGGTAAAGTTCATGAGCAGAAAAACAAATCAGAAAACCTGGCTGCTGCAAAGCCCTCACATGTGCTGCAGGGACTTGCAAAGGCAGAAGCACAGTCAGCTGCCAGAGCTTGAGCTCTCTGCTGCTGGCACTTTTTGCCATTTTCATGGAGGTTTTCCTGCCACATCAAACCCTCATGATGCCATGAGCTCATTTACCAGTCCAAATGTGAGGAAAAACCCGAAGAACCAATTTGGAATATTTGTGCTATCGGAGGATTCACTTGGATGTAAACCATTGTTCTGATTTTTAGGTACAAGCAAGATAAGAAAAAAAAAATTGTCTTGTTTCACATTAGACATTGCAAAATAACAATACCTACTTGCTTCAAGATTTGTAGCAAGGCATTTCAGGGACAGGTTATCCACAAGCTGAGTGTTAAAGACCAAAAATTGTCCATTCTACTTAAGAACAGATGCTTAAATTGGAAAGCCAAACAAAGGAGCCCATATCAATGCCAAAGTCAACCAACCTGCAACCTGACTGAAGGCACTGGGATTCCTCACTGAGTAGCTGCAGAATTTCTCCCTGTCATGTATGAACATCTTTTGCCTGCATAAAGAGTGAATTTGGACTCCATTGTGGTGGGAGAGTTTCTAAAAGGATAGGAAAAAAAAATAAAGAAAAGAAACATATTTGTTTATAGATGATGTCAGGAAAAGAAATAACCTCTGTAACAGTGTCTGGGTCTCCAGGGCAATGAAAGTGGCATTCTCCACCTGCACAAAATTTACTGGAAACATAAAACCCAACAAGGAGAAATGTATCATTTGCGCCGAGAGTCTGCTATAGAGGTTCTGCTGGAGAATATTATGTCCTGTGACTCCCTTTCCTCCTAATGCAGGACCAACCCTGGTATTTCCATCCAGAAAGATCAGCTAATTAATCAGGGCCCATCGTCAGAGTGTTGGATTATCCTCTTGTCTTCTCATTTGGCCACAAGGAATTGGCTTCTTTTGCAGGGAGAGAGGAGTCGAGATTTACACAGATGTGAAGAGCAGATTTGTGGGCAGACATTGCACTCATTGAACAGTCTCTAACACCTTCTTGGACAAGGCAATTTATCTGAGCAATGGGTGGAAGGATGCAGGGGGTGAGGCTTGGCCAGGAGTGCCAAGATTCATTTGATCTCCTGTGTAGAAGTACATCATTTCTAGCTAGATTCAAAGAGGACCATTAAAATACCCAGAATTGTAATAGTTAATCAAGAGGGAAGCTTCTGCATGTATTAAGAGTTTCAGGGCTCTGCTCTAGATTTATTCTCTATTACACTAGGGATTTGTTACATTATTTTCTTGGGTGGCAGGTTTTATATTTTCCCATGAAGTTTCTTTTTTGATCATTTCCTGAGGTAAGTCACTCGGTGAGACCGTCACTGATCCTTATCCATGCTGGCAATTGTCAGGTTACTCTAAAAGCTTTTTGAAAAAGAGTGTGAAGGAAAATGATTGCAGGAGTGACCCACGGCTGCCCTGTCCCAACCTGACTTTGCAGCGCTGTGGAAAGGAGCCTGAGCACAAACGAGCTGAGCTGCACTGCCCTGAGCCTCCAGCAAAGAGCTGAAACCCAGCCCTGCTTTCAAATTCTTCTCTCTGTGCTTGAAGACAAAAGGAAACCAAGGGCAGAAAGAGAAAAGTAGAAGGTTACCAGAAAAGAAATCTTACTGTATTAGCAGAAATATTTTTTGTATTAACAGAAAAGAGAAAAAAAAAATCAGTTCTGGAGAATGTGTTCTGTATTGATCTCACTCTGCACCACACCTGCAGGCTGAGGCTGAGCTATGAGCAGAAGGAAAATCCCTCTCCCACACAGTCCCATTTCAGTTCCAGCACCACTTGCTTTCTTCCCTATCCCGTGCTCATTCCCTGCTTGGCACTTCATTATCTCATCCCTGGATATCCATACAGAGAACCATCCCAGCCATTTCACAATTACAGGATGATTTACCTGGAGAAACAACTCCTATTAAATAATTTTGGCCCCTTTGTCTGCACCGTCCAACCTTCTTTCACTTGGGGCTGCTTCTGACAGCCTGGCATCCCTGTAGCTTTTATAGGACCATCGCTGTTGGAAGAGTGAACTTTTCCAAAGCCAAATTGATCCTTATTTTTCAAAAAATGGAATTCTATCCTTGTCTCCTCCACGCCCACATTAATTGGGTCTAAAATAAAATGATGGTTCCCTCATCCGTGCAAAAGCAAAACATTTCTCAGGGGAGGAGATATTGGTGTTGCAGTGGTCTCGTTAATTAAATAAATGGGATGTTTTATATTTCCATTTTCTCCCACCATCCCACCCACAGGATATTTCAAAGACTAAACCAGAAATTGACTGTCAGGGCAAAAGATCTTTCTCTTTTGTGTGTGCTTTTTTTTTCTTTCCCTTAGGACAATCTCTTCTTTCTCCAGTATTTGTAATTTGTATCAGCTATGTCTTTATCATCCCTCCCTAAAACACGTTTGTCTGAAATTACCAATGGTTTAAACACCAGTCTATGTGAAGAATGGTTCTGTGTTGAAAGCAAGATTCAAGCATCCAATCTGAATTGTGTTCCCAGTGGTGATGGAAATTTTCCTTGGGAATGTGGGTCACAGCCCTGAAGTGTCCCTGAGCTGGTGGAAGGGGCAGCCAGTGCATCCACAGAGTGTGACAGAGCTGGGTCACGGCCACGGCTCTGGCAGCACTTCACTCCTGAACTTGGGTACTTGATGTGCCTTTAAACCCTCTGCATTTCCATTTGACCTCTGTAAAATCAAACCAAGAGTTCTCCTCTCCTCCTTGCCCAGGTTTGTGCTCCTCCCGTGGCAGCAGCTCCGCGGTGAGCAGACATTCCCGAGCTGGGCTGGATCCGCGCGCGTGCGGGCGAGTGTGTTTAACAGATTAAGTTAAAAACAATCTTCACCGCTTCATTTAGCTAAAGCATTTTTCCAGACAACTTCCTCTGCTCGAATGTTTCTTCTAATTATCATTTTCCCTTTCCAATATGTTGTGTCATGCTGCTTAGGAGAAAGCTCATGGCGAGAGGCAGCGCTGGGCTTGCGAAGGAAATATGTCCTGGCTATTAGGAAGTTCAATGAAGCGCTGACTTTTATATCATCGTGTAGGGATGGGTGAAACAGTCCAGAAAAAACCACTGCCATCTGAGCAGCAGTGTGGGGCTTAAAATAACCCTCCATTTCACAATGATTTTTTAAGGTTTCTCCATCAGTTGCAAGATTATTTTTCTCTCTCCAAGTGTTTCATCTAAGCTGATTGGTCTTGGAGGTGGAATCTGGCTTGGTGTGGAATTCCAGCCTGGCCGGGCTGATTGCTTTGTGCCCTCAGCACCAGTGGCCTGCTCTGCTCAGGAGGAATGATTTGGAGTCACGATCATTTGCTTTCATCCCAATTCTGTGAGCTGTTTGCAGCTGTTAATTTAACAGTTTAGTGCTTCCATCTTCCATGGGCGGGAGCAATCGTGCCAATGCCTGAGACATCGAAACTTCATTTCCAGTAACAGGACTTGGAGGACTGGGAGATGGCAGGAAAACGCTTTTGCTCCAATGAACAGGGACCACATGGTGGGCACAGAAGTCAACAGAGGGAGATTTTGTAAAATGAGCCTCTGCCAGCTACAGCTCAGTGGGGATGAAACAAGAAGAGGAGAAGAGCCATGAAAGCAAATCCATGTTGGGAGAGCTTTTCTGGGGCTGTGTCTGCAGTGCCAGGGGAGCTCAATTAGTCCCAAACAGGATATAAAGAATATCTGTTAATACAGGCAGCGTGTGTCCCTAAATACCTGTGAATTCAGGATTTTTCTCACACTTCAAACTGAACTTAGGGCAGACCCTGTTTCAAAGGAGAATTTACACCAAAGTGCTGTAGAAGGAAGTCAAACTGCTCTATGGCACCTGCTTTTGGAAGAAAATATATTTCCATTTTATATCATCTGAAAGACCAATAAACTTTATAGTCATGAAGTTGTACCTAAAACTTCTTAGCCAAAGGTTATTCATGAGTCAGTACCACTGAAGCTGAAAGAAAAGTTTTCAGTCATTTCAAATTTTTTCCCATTCCTTTTATTGAAAAAACAGTATTACTTTGTTTGTTTTCAGCCTTTGTGATAACTTGTCAGATCTGTTGTCAGGCTGTGAAAGAAGTTGAAAACTTAATCATTATGCTTCTTATTTTTATTTTGAATGGTATTTATTTAATCTTTGTTTCACGAGTTTTTTATCCTATAAGGGGGACGTCATCCTCCAACATTGTTGTAAAATTATTTTCTAAAGTCCAAATTTTCTGTTGCAAACACCTACACCTGCCACGAGAAATTCTCCCTTTCAGCACCTCTGCTGTGCTGCTCTGTCATACCTGTGCTCTGATTTGAAATCTAGGAAAAACAGATGTATCCAGGATTTTGGTGTTAATTGTCACTTTTAATTTTGCTTTATTTTGATAAGCCATTCTACAACATTTAAACAACATTTTGTGCAGAGAACTTTTAGCAGCAGCAGCTACCAAAACCCAGCAGCACTTGGAAAGGCTGTGCAATTCTTTTTGGGTGCAGCTCAAGGTCTTTTGCACCTCCCTGGAAATTGTGCTAATCTTTCCATTCGAGGGCACTTTGCAGGGTATTTGTACCAGCAATTTCAGACAGGTAATTTAATCAATTCCCTTTGCTACTTGATCTCCTTTACTTCCCTCTGTAATCAATGGGGAGCAGGGAGAGCTCCCAGAGTGTGACTTGGAGCAGCTAAATTAGGTTCCTGGTTGAAATGCTGCCTTACAGCATTCAGGCCGCTTCTCCTTTAATTACAGAGAGAGTCAAATTAGCCCAGCTCATCATCTCAGATTGGCTGGTGTGAATTCATGCCTTTCCACACTTACCTGTAGCATCCAAATGAGAGACCTCAACTCTTCAGTGCTTCCATAAACACACTCCAGATTCCTCTGTGGCTGGCTCCATCACGCAAAAGCAGAAGAGTGTGATGCTGTGAGAAGCCCCTGTTTAACAACGAAGCTATTCTCAAAAAGCCATTTGCACAGCCTGCTCAGGAGAAAGTGCTGGTGGCTCTCCACAGATGTCCAGGCCTTCACAGCTCCCAACTGAGCCTCCCGAGAGAAGTAACTTTGTCTTTCTCAGTTTTAACATCCACATTTACGCAACATAAGGCCAAGGTGGATGGGACTTGGAGCAACCTGGGACAGTGGAAGGTGTCCCTGCCCATGGCGGGGGGTAGAACAAGATGAGCTTTAAGGTCTCTTTCAACCCAAGCCATTCTGGGATTCTGTGAACACTGAGTTACAACCCCCTGAGTTTTTACTGATTCAACTATTTCAGTTCCTGCCCTGTTCTACACTGGAAAACGCCAGTTCAAAGTTACTTCAAAGCTGAACGAGCTTGTCACAAGCCTCAGCTCTTGGCTTTATATATTTCTGCATTTATGTACAGATGCTGATTTCCAGGCTGTTCATTAAGAAAACCCAATGACCTTTTCAGAGTCACTGGAATATATGGGTTTGTCCTCTTGGGAGCTGCTGCCAGGGTTGTTTAGGATCTCAGCATTAAGAACGTTGGTTTTTCCTCTGATGTGTTTAATAGCTCACCCTGTGCTTTCAATACCGGTGTGTTATTTATTGGCAATTCCTTATGCTTCTATAATTCTCCTTTGAATGGTCATTTGCTTTGCTGGGCAGTTTTTTAGTCCTGAGATCAGTGATTTTTCTCATGGCCCATAAAATAAGAAAAGTAATTTTGTACTTTATTTCTGCCTGGTGGAAATCCATACCTGGAAAAGTGGAGCAGGCTCACAATTCATTGGCAACTTCTATAGGATGAACTCAAACTGCAAATTATTTTTCATAAATAAGTGGGCACTTCTTTATAGGATCCATGTGATCAGTAGGCAGCTAGGTTAGGTAAATAATCCCTCAAAACAGAACTGGAATGTGGATATTTTAGGTTGCCTGCTCAGACAGATGCAGTTGTTATATGAAATGTGATATCTGATGGGAATTTCCCTACACTTTATGGATTTGGGTTATTTTGGAGTATTTATAATATCTCAGTGCTGCTCAGATGCAGTGGAATCCAAGCATGAAGCTAAACAGCTTCTCCAATATTATCTATTTATCCATCTTCCTGACAGACAAAGGACAACCTTCCCCATTCAAGGATGCCTTTTAGCTCTGCTAAGTGGTGGGTGACAAGTGTGGGTATTCCAAAGTGGGGAACCTCAGGGTCCAAGGAATTCAGCATCTAAAAGCCTCTCGAGCAGAAAGAAGAGGTGGGGGAGCAGGAGGGATGTGGAGAGATGATGGGTCACCAGAGAGGCTGGGGACAGCCTGAAGGACCCGGGCAGAAGGGAGAAGCAGGTTCATATATAGCAGCTTATTATTTTTAATGTCAATTTTCTCTGACAAGCTTTTATTTTAATGGACAGTAAAATATTTGACAAGACTGAGTATGAAGTCGTAGGCTGCTTAAAATTTCCTCCACGTTGACCATCGAGTGTCTGTCACATGAAGGGAGAGCCAAAAGCTGCAGCTCTGAGCAGGGAAATGAAAGCAGAGACCTGAGGCACCAGGTTTGTGCGTGGGCTGGGAGCTCAGGTGCTGGTTTGTGTGCCTGGGCTAATTCTGGGCATTGGAATGACTGCTAGACATGCTCATGGGAAACAGCTCAGTTTACAGAAATATTCCTGGAAAGGGAATGTTGAAACCAAAATCACACCCTTTTCTCTTTAGAAACCTGATTCTAAGGCATCTGCTCATCCCAGAAGAGACCACAGTGATTCCAGGTGGTCTTTGCATCTTACTGAAGCAGAGCAAGCACTGGAGATCCCAAGGAAACTGCTCACTGGCAATGTATCAAGTGAGAAATGTTTACTGAGGCTATCTAGCAAATAATTCCAATAGTGAATAAATAAAACAAAATCACCATCTGCCTGAGGATAATTGGAAAACAGAACCAGAGGCCAAATTCAGAGAGCAGATTATTCCTCCAGCTCTGTTAGGAATGCTGAATGGAGCTGTTCACACTATTCTTCCTTCTAGACCAAATAATCTTTTACTTCCCTGAATGCTGAATTAACTCCCAAGCACCTCAGCTGATTACAGGCACATAAACCTGTGTTCTTGAGTTAACCAATGTGTTTACACACCCATTCATGTTCCTTGGGAGGCTTTTTCATTCATGAACCCTGGAAAAAACCATTTTCTTACATTTGTTATTCAGTTCTGTTTGCTATTCTGTTGGCCTTGGACACTTCCATGGATCCTGGGGCAGCCACAGCTGCTCTGGGCAGAGCCTCACCACCCCCACAGGGGAGAATTTATTCCCAGTATCCAATCTAAACCTACTCCCTTTCATTCTGAAATCATTTTCCTTTGTGCTCACAGCTCTCCCGGTCCTACCTCTACCTTTGTGCCAGAGGCAGGATTTGGGCAGTGGGTGGGATTCTCCAGGTCCCTTTTCCAGTACTGGTGTTGACTTTGGGACTTATTCTGCTGATGAAACTGCATATTTTATTTTGGGTACAAATAAATCCTGACTTAAACCCCACACAAAAAAATCCAAATATCCCAGTTTCAGAGGCTATGGGATTCAATGTCATAACTAATTTTATTTAAGCTTATGGATTTTATGAGTACATCTATTACTCAAGGTTTCCTCAAAGCCTGGGTCTGGCATTGAATGATGAGACTTCTGGAAAGAACTCTCTGAGTCATTTTCATGCTTCTTTTGGTATTATAACCTGGGATTTATATTTTTAAAATGTTGGGTCTAACTTACAGCCTTGATTAATATTATAGAAGAATAGTTATCCTCATGTCAACCCCAAGGCTGCAGAAGCTTTGCTTTTTGGGGAAAATTCAAAACTTTCACTCTGATAAGACACAACAAATATTCAATAACAAAGGACTGTAATCAGAAATCTCTTGGTTACCATAAACCAACATTAAAATTGAGTGGAAGTATTTTTGCCTGAAGGTGAAAAGGCAGATTACGTTCTGCCATCAGCACCAGTGTTTTGTGCTGTAGAAGTCACACGTTTGGCCCTATGACTGCAGACATAGGTCATGGGTCATACAGACTGATAGCATAAAATCTGTGTCTGTTCTATAGATTCCATTGCAATGGAAAACTGAAATAATGCTTTAATAGTGTTGAGAGCTATGGAAACCACATTATATTACTTATGGATTCTGCTCTTCATATTTTGTCTAAGCAAAAAATAAGATTACTGGTCAAAA
This sequence comes from Oxylabes madagascariensis, assembly GCA_013400675.1. Lineage (NCBI taxonomy): Eukaryota > Metazoa > Chordata > Aves > Passeriformes > Timaliidae > Oxylabes > Oxylabes madagascariensis. The sequence goes on from VYZR01115294.1 coordinate 40,655, forward strand.
GAAGCATTGGAGAGACAGAGGCATTCATATTCAGAGCAATGCTATAATTTGAAGAAGCATAAACTGGGAATTCTTGAAAAAAGCATTGGAATATATAATATATATATCAGAATATGTAAGTCACTTTGTCAGATTGACAGGGAAAAAAAAGACATTTCAGTAATCTGGGAAATGAAGCTCCTCTCATGGGTTTAGAATTAAAGATGGGGAAAAAACCCCTACCACTTAATTCCTGTCTCCCCAGTGCTTATCCAAATTTATCACAGCAAGGTGGGTAATAAACAGGAAGGTAAAGGTCCACATTGGCAGCCAGATGATCAACAATAATGATTATTTCATTTCATTATTACTTCTACCATTTAAGCAAAGAGAAAGACTTTTGCTTTGTCTATTGTTAACAACAGTTTTGCTTTATTTTCTGTCCCTCTCTTTCTTGAAAGATATTTAAAAAAAAACTTACAGTAAGAGGCTTCCAGGGTTGCATTTTGCATTAAAAACATAGATTTTTATTTGTTTGTCTAATTTTCTGCTCACTTCCTTTCATTGCATGAATTGGAAGATGACAAATAACCCTGTGAAGGAATAAGAGAAGCAGCTTCACAGTGACATTTAAATTTGAGCCCATGCTTGATGGCGTGCAGATGATTTAAATACATGTCACCAATGCACAGCTCTAAAAGCAGATTTTAAAAATGCTTTTGCTTCCCTTATTGCTGCTTTAACATGCATCTGGAGAGTGCTACAAGCCAATGGAGCAGTTGTAAATAAGCTGCAACCATCTTTTAAAGCTTTTTTTGGTGCTGCGTAGTGGGGGTTATAAATAATGATTAGAATCAGAACAATTATTATGCAGATAGAGTTGGCTGTGCTAAAGTCACCTCGCAGGCCACAGCCCTGACCCTGTTCTCACATTTGCTGTTCAGCAAGGATTCCCAGCCTGTCAAACTCCCATAACTCAGATCTCCACAACCGCTGCCAGCAAACGTATTCCTCCTTTCTCAAACCATCAGCAGGGGTAGAGCTGGCATCACCAGCACTTAAGCCAGGTAAATGATCCTCTGTCATCAGCACATGCTTCATGTGTGGGCTTGACCTTCTTTCATCATTCTCAGGAAGGTCTCCATCCCTCTCCAGCTGCTGTCATGCCTAAATCCAGGAGTGCTGCTGTAATGCCCTCTCTTTTCTTGTTAGGAGTAGGTTTGAATTAAATTCAAGCACAGAAGCACCACTGACATTTGGGAGGGTTTGGATCCCTACCAGCCTGTGATGGCTTAGGCCTCATTTGATTTGGTGCTGAAGCAGAGGGGTGCGTGTTAATGCTATTGCTCACTAGCACAGCCAAAATCAAATTCTGAACTGAAAGCCCTCCAAATCCAGGGCTATTGATGCTAATTGGCACGGAAACCCCCAAGTACCCGTGTGGTTTATTGCGTGCTGATCCACTGTGGTTTGAGCAGCTTTGCAGTATTAAACAACCTCTATTAAATAAAGACAAACCACGCAATTAAATGTCTCTGGGTACCTTGCATGAACTTGCTGAGACATTAGCAGTGTAAAATCTGAATATTTCCCATGAATCAGCTGATGCAAATATATGATATGATGGTGTCAAAGAAGGGATAGTTCAACACCTTTTTTTTCTTGTTGGGGGTTAGGTTTCTTTCCTTTTGTTCCTTTTTACTTAGGGATTTTTTTTTCTCATAAGATACAGGCCAGGAAAACCAAGAATCATTTTTTTTTTTCCTTTTTTTTTTTTTTGTGGCAGCTTGGTTTGACAGGCAACCCCTCTCCTGTTCTCCCTCCCCTGACCCTGAACTTGACACATCAAACAGCTCAGCTCTCTCAGTGCTTGCATGCACGGTTATGGTTCCTTGTTACACCAGAGCTGCTCTGGAAAGGCAGCAACTTCTCCCTGGGGTGTTTTCATCCTTTTGTTTTGATGGTGGGATGTCTGTCTATCAATGTACTCACACTTACTTAAACTGAGACTCCTCACTCCTTAACTGAACTAATCCCCCTTTGACCTCATTCAATGAATGAAAAAGTTCATAAGCCACAAAGTTAACTCTGGTCCTCATTAAATAAGAATTGGCCTTTTCTCTTTTTCAACATTTTACACCTCTGTCTCTGCTCCCATTTTATTGTCTTTTACTGGGACCATTCTGAAAATAACCATTGGACTTTTTGCTTCTTATGCCTGGTTAGCTCCACATGGTCTCCAGCAAAGACCTTTCCAAATCTCCTCTGTTACGTCCAGATTTTATATTTCACAGCCCTTTTATCCTCCAGTTGTCTCAGTCTCTTCTCTGTCAGTGTTATTCCTTCAGCCATGAAGCCACTGTTTTGGACATTCTTCTCCTTTTCCCCAGACAACCTTTCCTCTCCTCTGTCAAGCCTATCTTCTGCCACGTTCCCTTCAACAGTCCTTTCCATCTCTTTCCCTTCACCCAGG
>VYZR01115300.1:0-12892 GCA_013400675.1 Oxylabes madagascariensis
AAGGTAGGATATTAGGAAAAAAAAAATTACAGAAATAATACAGAAATATACAGAAAGGTTTCTAAATCATTGGAACAGGCTACCCAGGGAAGTGGTGGAGTCACCAGCCCTGGAAGTGTTCAAAAAACCTGTGGATATGGGTGAAGACATGGTTTAATGATGGATATGGTGGTGGTGCTTAGTTGACAGTTGGATTTGATCCTAAAGGTCGTTTCCAACCTTAACAATTCTGTGATTCTATAAGTGCAAATGTTGCTTTTAGAAGCATTATGCAGCACTTTCTGATTACATGTCCTTGGAGGCATGGGATTAGAAAGGCAGCAGGAACTGAACAAACTCTGTGCACTGACAGCAGGCAAAGTGACTGGCTTGGATATCTTAACCAGAGTGTTTTGTCCTGAAAACAAGAAGTGTCAGGATGGCTGCTGGGAATGTGGAGTGGGGGAGATGCTCCTTGCCCTTCATGCATGCTGCAGGCATGTCTTATGCAAATGGAGGCCCTGGGCAAGGGAACATCAGGGGAGTGATGCAGTGCTTGCTTTGATGTGACGTTCAGGATGAATAGGCACAGAACCCCAGCCATCTTGTGAGGGCAGGGAAATGGGCTTCTCACCTTCAGCAATATACCTACGGACACCAGAAATTGCCTGCATATTGGTATTAAAAATTAAGCAAAACAGAGACAAGATGACAAGTCAGGGTACCTACAGGGTGCTGGTTCCAAGTAAGGAGACTCTGTCTGATGACACACAGAACCTGTTGCTGCTGGATGCCCCACTATCACGATAGGCTTCAGTGACAGACCCTCTATACAGAAAAATCATCGAAGATGACAGGTTTTGATGAAACATTTCAGTTTTTATCAAAAAATTTTCCATTGGAAAGACAGGTTCAGCCAGGCACACTGGTGTTGTAATAATCACTATTCTGCTGCTAAAACTGCAGAAGACACCTGGGCACCACACATGCACTGAAGCATCACCACAAGCAAACAGCATCGGGCAACCAGAAGGGAACCCACCACTGGTATTACCTGAGCACCTCTTCCACCCCAAAAGCTACATCAGTTCTTATGCCAGAGAGGTATTTGGGGTTGTATTTTCAAAATTTCATCTCCAGTCACAACAACCAGAGAAGAACCACTTGAACAAAAACACAGACGCGGGGGCTGTGCAATCAACAAAATCTCCCACTGTTACGAAGCCTCAAAGTTTGACAATGCCTGAAAGCCATTCATCAGATACATAATCTGATGGTAATTTCTTGTGTAACATAATTCAATTTGTTACTTAATCCTGTGTTTCAATTATTTAAAGAGGTCCTAATAACCAGTGAAATACTCCAAGTCTAACAGAGCATCTGACAAGTGCAGCTCTTATGCCTGGCTTCATTCTATAGCTCCTATTTCAGGAATGCACTCATCACCTCCAGGACCTCGTTCTCCCTCAGCCCTTTGTGCCTGACTTATCTGGAGTGGCTCGGACCCGAGGTCAGCCCTGAGCCTGAAAGGGATTTTACAGGAGAAACCCTTGCCTCTCCAGGGTTTATGAATGCCATATTTCATTCCATTTTCAGGATGAGAGGAGCAGAGCTGAAATCATGCCCCTACATATCAATCTACTCTTTTAATGCAGGAGTTCTCTCCTTTCAGGTTTTGGGGTGTTTGTTTGTTTGTTTGTAAAATTCTGCTGAAAAAAAAACCAAATAAAAAAAAGCAGCCACTATTCATATGAGCAGAGAGGAATTTTGAATCAGTCTCTTTCATCTGGAAGTGGCTTAGCTCCATAATTGCTTTTTGTCATCATCCAGACACTGGTGTAGGTTGTTTTGTTCAAACCCATACTAAAAAAAAAGGCAACCCAAAACTATGGCATTCTTTTGAAAACCCAGCCTCTGCACTGAGCGAGTTTCTCAGACTCCTTGATGCTGCATGTCAAACAACTCTCCATCTCATCCTATACACTGGGTGAAGCATGTGCTGCTCTTCCACGCTAACCACACTTTTCATTGTACACAAAATGGTTTTCCTTATACACATCATAACAACTGGAATGCATAAAGTGGATGAGCAGCAAGGTAGTGGTATGACCCAGGTTGGAAGGAAGTTTCAGAGATCCCTTAAAACAGGGCCAGCTATGGAGCCAGGCCATGCAGCTCAGGGGTTCATCTACGTGGGTCTTGAAAATCACCACAGAGACTGCACAACTTCGGATCCTACAGAGCCTCTCCTGTGTCAGCTCATGTCCCAGTCTGTCATGTTCCCACTGTGCACCCCTGTGAAGAGTTTGGCTCCTTCTGAGATATTTTAGCACACCAAGCTCTTCAAGCGAGCATAATCCCATCTTTGTCAATTACAAAGTAAATTTAGAGATTTACAGAATGACTGTAAAAGAACTGTGATTTCCAAACTGAGACCGGAAAATGTACTTGAAACTTGTCAGAGCCTGTGGGCTCCAGACATTTACTGAGGACTAAGTAGGGAAGGCTTGTTCCATTCTTCAAATGCTGGTGCAAGCCCTTCACCTTTAACACAATCTGAATGGGCCAGGCACTAGTTAAATCAACAGGCAAGTGTGTTCACTCACAGAGTTGCCCTTCCTTCTCTTGTGCAGCTAACATAGACATAAGGAGGTTGGTCAATTTTGACGTAACTGGCCAACTAATGCTGTTACATTACATTGTATGATATTGGTGAAAGGCCTTGTTTAACTCTCTAAACTAAAAAAGAAAGAAATTATCTATTGTGAAACACACAATAAACAAAGAAATGCAATTACTCAATGGCAGTTCCCAAATTTCAAATAAATGTGAACACTTCTGTCAAGATAACAAGTGAGGCAAGCTTTTTTTTACATTTCCTACCTCTCTATCACACTTAGAAGCCACAGAAAATCTTCTGGAGTTCACCTGCTGCCTTTGCAAGGTATTGTTTTCTATGTAGTCAGTAAGCTCTGGCTGTAAAGTAGGTGGAAGATGCTGAGATGAAACTTGGTGTCTGGAAAAGCATCCCCTTTCAGCATTATCTAACAGGAATGGTGCTATGGCTGCAATTTCCAAACATTTTCCTGAGGTGTTGTGGATTAGGATTTTTTCCTTTTGTTTCTTTGTCTCATGGAATTTTGTCCCAACTGTTGCTAAGAGAGAATAAGACTGGTACTTAAGAGATGAAAGAAATGGCCAAGGTGGGGATGGGTGCAGCTGGCTACTTTCTTACCTGGAGGGGTTTCTCTTTGGAAGGGCAGAGGTACCGTGAGATTTTGGCAGGGGGGTGGGAGACTGGGCTCAGCTCCTCCCACTCTCTCAGTGTGGACATTGGAGAGGAGAGAGGCTCTGGTTGCTGTGGGGAGAATTCACCACTACCATGGGGTTCTGTCCCCTGCACCTTCTCCTACTGTGAGTGGAGCTCTGCTCGCAAGAGCGCCCATTGCACTGGGACCTTACTAACGTCCGACCTCACTGAAAAAAATGACCACCACCATCCACTCAGGTGCCTCAGGGAAAACCCGGGACCCCGATCCCCTTCCCCCTCCGAGGGAGCCTCTCCCGGCCGTGTTTGGGAGCCGGGCTGCCGCTGCCCGGCCCCGCCGTTCCTCTGCCGCTGCTCCGGGTTTTTCCCCACAGCGTAACCCCTCACCCCCTGCCTGCCGGGACAGCCCGCGGCTCCTGCTACAGCTGCGGAGTTTCTGACACATTTCCTTTGATACTCTGGAGTCTGCTCATCCCTGCAGGCCCACCTGCCGCTCCAAGGTTCCAGCTGCAGCCCGTTTCACCATCCGGCCCGCCCGCCATCCGCGCCTGAGGGAGAGGCGGCCGAGCTGCGCCACAGCGCCCCCTGCAGGCGCGGGGGAATCCCGGCAGCGCCGTGCCCGGGCCGGAGCCAGCAGCGCCCCTGCCGGCCGTGCCCGGAGCTGCAGCGCAGGGGAAGGGGCCGCGGCCGGGAGAGGCTGTCCCTGGGTCTGTGTTCTGCTCCTCGGGGCCGCCGCTGCTGCTCTTTGTTTGCCTTGTTTGACATATACAGACCGGTAAAGAACTGTTACTCCTTTTCTCATATCTTTGCTTGAAAGCCTCTTAATTTCAAAGTTATAGTATTTCAGAGGGAAGGAGATCATATTTTTTCCATTCTGAGGGAGGTTGCTGCCTTCCATGCAGACACCTGTCTTTCAAACCAAGATACCAAGTTCCGAGGGAAAAACCACACCACTCTCCTCAGTAGCGTCTTCGTTCCTGAGGAGCTTCCACAGCAGGGGAGAGCTGGTCTGCCTTTGCCAGCTGCTGACCATGCCACATGTCACCAACATTCCCTTTGCACAAGCCTGTCCCCAATGTGGGGAGCCTGCCAGAGAGGGAAGACATCCTCCCAGTTTATGCAGAGCAAAGAGAAAAGAGACAAGGACAAAGGAGATGTGGGAGCACAAGCCACAGCACGGCTGGCCTCTCCTTCAACTTGTGAATTTGTATTTTTACACATATTCATATTTCAGAGCAGTCAGGAGGAAAAAGGGGGATGTTTAAAACCAGAAATACAATGCAGTTCTCAAAGGAGCTGTCTACCTTGGTATTTTGAGATTCCTCCTCTTTGATGGGTCAAAGGGAGGAGGAGGTGACAAGGACACCCCAAGCAGGAAAGGGACTCACACTTGGAAACTCTGGAGACAGAGATAGTCCCCAGACAGAGTCATGTGAGCTGGGGAATGTAGCCCAGCAATCCCAATGCTCAGACTAGGAAAAAAGCATCATTTGCATCAGTTCCAGCCATCACTGAGGCTTCCCTAGTCCCATAACACGCACTAGGAGAGCTCCAGTTTTTCAAATTCACCCTGAAATCCCTGAAATGAGTGTGCTGTTACTCTTCCACAGCTTGGTCTCATTGCACTGACTGCCATCACAGCAGGGTGTGTGCAGTGAAACCCCAGCTCTCTCCTCTACCAGCTGCTTGTCTTCAGCATGGTCATGCTCCCAAGGTGTTGCAGACCACAGGAAATGCTTCCTGTCACCTTCTGGAAAAGTCTGCAGGAGAAATCCTGACCGTGGGCTGCCCATTACTTCTAGACAAAGTGGGAAAGCTGGTCACCACCTGCTTCTGTGGGGAGGGACCTCTGGGCATTAGGCATTGAGCTGCAGTGGGGATGCAGGGTATCCCCCTCTCTGTGCCAGACAGGAGAGTGGGCAACCCCTGGATTATCCACCTGCCCTTCTTCCCACCTCTCTTGCGTACTCAAAGTCTATTCCAGACCCCTCAGACATCCTCAGCTGCCCCTGAAAGCTCCAGGGTTGCTTTTCAAAAGGATGGTGTTGATGCAGGAAGACATTTGCTGGATACATGGCTCCTGTCATGCTTCTTCCCCAGAAAATTCTTCACCTCCACAGCCCCACTGTCACACAGAATACACACAGGTGTCATACAACAAAATCTGCTGTGACTGTCACCACCCAACACTACATGACACAACCAGGTGGCACACACACAAAATTCTGTGCGTCTTCAGAAGCTCATGCAACAAAAAGAAATGTTGCAAGGAAGGACAAAGGAGCGGGTATCCAAAGAGAAGGTATTGGCCAAAAGAGCTGTGCTTTCTGCTGCTATTTTAAAAGAAAAGCCTTTCCACTAAAAAAAAAAAAGAGTTGATTTTAGCAGGAAGAAGCATTATGGCAGGTTTGTTTCTCCTTTTTCAATCTATACCAGAGCAGAGTCAAAGGAGAAGTTACATCCCTCTGCATCCCCAGCAGAGCAGCGTAGGGACATAGGGCTCAGAGACGACACTCTGTCCTGAGGAGGCTTCAGCCTCCACAGCAGCACAGGTGTCGCATGAGAGCATCTGAGACAGATGGGGGAGCTCTATCAGACACTTCTGTGGAATAACCTGATGATGCTGAACTGGAGACAGGAGCTGACAGCATAGTCTTGAGACTCAAAGTGTTTTGTGCATGGAGCAGCTCCAGAAAAAACACCTTATGCAAGGAGATGGGGGTAAGTGCTGCTGTCATTTCCCAGAGGTTGCTGCTCAGTCCCAGTGAAGTACTCCATGTTACAACTGAGCGCTGGTCCTCTCATCTTTTGTTTACCTGTTTAGTTTTTACTATTATTGAAAGGTTCTATTGGACAAAAAAAAATATTGCCAGCCTGAGATTTCTTTCTTAGAAATCTATAAAGGGCACAACTGGCTAGCAGAGGGGGCTGCACTAGGTGTGGGTACACCCCCACAGCACACAGCCCTACCCAGGACGTAGCTGTTCATTCCCACACCACCCAACTCCCCTGACATGGCTTACCATGGGGACGAGCAGCAAAGCCCAGCACTCAGGAAATCAACAACTGCAGCAAGAGGCCAGTTGCCACATCCTGCTGACCAGCAGGAGTACAGCTTTTTCCCCTACAGCCCCTGCACAGGGCAGGGGTCATGGGTGCCTGTGCTCCCAGCTGCTGTCCCTCCGCCATCCTGCCTGCCTGGACCCCACGCCCTTTCCATTCGGTAGGGGTATTGATCTGCTGGCAGCAATGGGCTGGATAATTAGCCAGGAATTAGGGTTTCTATTACAGCCAGGAGGCTGCCCCAGCTGATTTATCACCTGAATAATTTACTGTGATTGAAAGGAAATTAAAATGAACTCCATTTGACAACTGTGCGCTTTTATGGGCTTTAGTGAAGACTCAAAAGCTAAATTAATAGCCTGGTGTTGTTTGATAGTCTACTGAGAGTAAATATGGGAAGGTTTTTTGTCTCCTGATGTGCTCTTCTAGGCTTGATTTTAGAGTTGGGATTTTCTTCCCCTCCCACCAGTAAGGCTATGGCCTGGAATGGGGAGATTTCAGCTGTAAAAGCCAGAGAACTGTCCTTGCTCCCTTGCTCCTCTCTGCACTGCCAGCACCTACCCTCTTGTTCTCTTTTCTGTGGGTACAGAGAATCACAGGGTCAGCAGATTGAGGATGAGCAGGTAGTGCCCACTGGCAGCCCCTGGCCCAGCCTGGCACCAGCCTTGGCCCCAGCAGCTGGGGCAGCCCACCCAGCTGCTGCTGCTGGCAATGGGCTGCCAGCAGGGTGGCCTGAGGGGAGGCACGGGGGCAACGCAGCCACCCACAAAATCATCCTGCATCCCACACAACCCCTTATCACCACCACAGAGCCCCACCACTCTGGCAGAGCTGGGGTGCATCTCACCACGGTTCAGGGTGCTCCCCCTGCAACACCATGTCTTCCTACCCACCACTGCCTGGATTCATGCAGAGCTGGCAGAGCATTGCTAGGTTCTGCTTCACCTCTTCCTTTGTCTTTATTTTTTCTCTGTTTTATATTTGTGTACATTTATTGAGCCACATATTATTGTTTCCTTTCCCTTTTAAACTTGTTTTTTATTTAGCACACCATGTAATGTAGCCATGGTTAAGAGCTTGCTTTGGAATGCTCAAATCATTCCTGCAAGTGGCAGATTGAGAAAATATTTGGTTATTCAAACTATCCATTAATAATTTTCGTAACTTCCACTGTTTGTGGACAACATGAAATTTTGGGAAGACACAACAAATATTAGCTCTGCATTTCTCAATAAAAGTGTCAGAGTATTTCTAGATGCTCAATATCCTCTGTCTACCCAAATGTTTCCCAAGAGAAAACATATTTCTCACACTCTGGGGACCAGGACAAAGCGTACAGTCCTGCAGTTCATTGAATGGTTTGGGTTGGGAGCGATCTTAAAGATCATCTCATTTCAACACCCCTGGCACAGGCAGGGACACCTTTTAGTATCTTCATTCCTTCTTTCTGCTTCTCCAGTAACTATACTTTGGGAGTGAGTCCTCTTAAAACAGAAATGGGTTATACTTTTTGGCTTTACTAGAATTTTCCATTATAACCATAGATCAAACTCCAGTACTGTAAGGGGAATATTGTGTATCTTGCTCCTCTCAGAAGTTGTATTCCAGCTGCCCCTATCAAAAAAACCCCAAGATTCCTCTTTCAAAGCTGGAGCATACTTAGGCAGAAAGCAAAACCTGAAGATTTTCAAAAGAAGCTAATGCCCCTCTCTTGGTCAATTCAGAGAACTTCTTTGATGCAACTCTCTTTGCATCATGTTTCAACTTCATGCAGTTGCTCCACTTTTTCCAAATCATAAGTATTTTGGGGGGATTCCTTGGCTATCCAAATTCCATTAGTTATCCAAATTCCATCTGCCTATGCCTATCTCCAGATCCACATTTATTTACACTTCACATCATGAATACCCATGTTATTATATGTTTGCCTGGTTACTGGTTTTTGTATGAGCACAGAATATTTACATTTTATTCAGAAATCAATCTGAGAACAGATATTCTGTTTAGTTCTAGCTTAAAGCAGTGGGCAAACACCAGTATGGGCCTTGGAATTATGTGCTGTTAGCAGCAAGCAGTTATCTTCTAAGCTGGTGACCTACTAAGTGTTGAATCTGGTCACATCGTGTTATGCCTCATTATGGTCCTGATCTAAAGTTTATTGAAGTCAATAGAAATATTCCTCCTGGCTTCAATGAGTATTCGATTAGACTCGTGTGAAACTGAAAGTACAAAAGAATCCATTTCTGTTGTGGACAGAAATCCAGCATGGATAATTTTTTTCTTTATTCTGAGAAAATTAACGCACTGTCTCTCCCATTGAGCCAATCCAGCTGTATATCCTTCACCCTGCATTTTTCATCCAGAGATGCATTAATCCCGCTCTCACAGCCTCCACAAGCACATTGGTCCGTCCACAAGCACTGAGCTTGCCCCCAGCCTGCTTCAGTGGGGCTTTCCTGCACTTGTCCAGCCTCAAATACCTGAAATCCACACATCTCCTTGACTTTCCTGTGTCTTGGTCTCCAAGAACATCTCCTGTCTTTGTCAGTGCTTTGACTGGAGAATTGCTTGAGTCAACAGTTCACAAAATGGATGGCACAGGCTTGGCCAGTCTGGGACAACTTCTCAAAGATGCTGTGGAGAGCTCCTCCATCCTTCTGGCTGGAACCACAGGAAGCCATTGGAGGACAATCACCCTTACAGCCCCACAGAGGGGTTTGCTGAGTACAGCCAGTGCTTCCAGGTCCTCCAGGACTTAATGGACAATAGGCATTGTAAAATTTTGCCACTCAGTGTTGCAACTCTCTGCACAGGATGAGTGCCAGTTCTGGATGAAGTCTGAAATGTCACTGCAATGACTGTGAATAATGGGGGGTTGCCTATGACAGAGGCCAGGCTGAAGTACCTTGGTCTGACACCGGTATACAACACAATTCCAGGGCAGGCAGACAGGTACAAGCCACTCCTTGTGTCAGTTTGGTTTGTTCCAAGGGGATCAGGGGTGGTGGCAACACCAACAGCCTTCCCTGTGGGCAGAAAGGCTTCACTGGAGAGCCAACACACTGGGGAGCAGCGAGGCCCATCCACACACACAGAGCATAGAGAGAATGAAAACTACCGGGGAGGCTTTCCTTTTCCAAGGTCTGGCTTTACATAGCTTGCAGGCATTTTCCCTGCAGATGGATGAGACACATAGAGCTGGTACACAGCAGCCATGTACAGAATGGCAGTGCAACACCGCTGTTGCAAACATACCACTATGTGCATTTCCATAACTGCTCCCAGAAATAAGTGAAATCAGTTTTCTGTGAACATTTGCAGCCAGTGCAAATTAATCATGGGCTGTTTGCAGAAAATGAGCACAAAAGGACACGAACTCTTCCCTCTTCATGAGAGAAAGGCCTTCATTCTTATGAATTCTCTTAACAGAAGAATTTGTTTTCATAGCAGGGCCCTGTCAGGGCGGGGTGCACCAGAGTGCATCTGAGTACTGACTTTATGTCATGGTTCCTCCCCACAGCATATAGACATGAAAGGACTTGATGCTGTTTGCACAGACAATCCTCAGCCCCTGGCTCCCTCTGCCATTGGATGTTTTTAATGCTCCACTTATGCAGGAAACACATCTGTGCTGCAGAGCACACATGTGCATGTGCTCAGCTGCACCACTGGGTGTTAGGTTGCAAAACAAGGCAAGTAACAGCTGATGCCTTACTTCTGCCCCTTAATGCACATCTGACAGTCCTGAATGGTAGGAGCACACAGTGGGATCCCTGCCTCACCCAGCACTCACAATCATCACTGTTTCTCTCAAAGGATTGTCTGATGCTTTATTTCCCTGTCACTGTCCAGTGGTTGCCTTCTCTCTCCACACTTCCCCAAAGTATGAGCCCTTCCCCAAAGACAAGTATCCGTTCCTCATCAGCCTCTCCATAGATGCCACAAGTCACAGCAGATGTGAAAGATGTGACAATAATAGGATTATTGTCAACAGTACAGCATAGATTCACAGATTCACAGAATATTCTGAGTTAGAAGAGACTCACAAGGATCACTGACTGCAATTCATAAGTAAGGAATTGAACCCACAATCTTAGTGTTACTAGCATCATGCTCTAACCATGTCATATGATGATAAATAACTCCAGAGCCTCCATTTTATACAGGTTAACTGAGGGAAACATCAAGATGGGGAAATTAAGGAAGTGGATTTGAAGTACTCAAAGCAAAGGGTTACACACAGTGGTGAGTAATCACTCCCACACAGCCCATCAGCCCTTCTACCTCCATGAAGGCCAATGGGCTCAGAAAGGTAAGGACAAATTTCGTGCAGAAAATGTACCAGGGGGACTTTGGGCAACATCTGAGAACAAAGCATCATGAGGCTGCAAATACTGTGCTGTGCAGGAGGGACTTCTTTCCCCCTCATCATTGCCAAGGGCCTGCCCTGAGTACACAAGTGAAGAGAAAGACTTAGAGAGGAGCCACAAAACAGGAAGGAAAAGGGATCTACAGTGTCTATAGAGTAACAGTTATTCCAATGAAATACCTGGAGCCCTCCTCAGGTGAATAGAACTGGCACATCAGTAAGTTTTTGTGCCAAACCAAAATTAGTGATGTTCAGCTGGCTGCTGCTGGATCAGATTTCTAATAAGACAGATGAACAGTGGGTCAGCAGCTCATACCAGTCTTCTTGCCACATCCTGTTTCCATGGGGAGGAGTATCTTTCCCATGTTTTCCTCTACAGAAAGAGCTTAAAGCTCCATACATCCACCACTGACTTAGCTCTTAAACCACCACTTCAGGGTCCAGCAGCACTTTGGACAGACAAATGTCACAGGCAGATCTTGCTTTACTGTGGCAATCTAATCCAGGGACAACTCTGGTTTTCCATGGCACATCATTAATATCCTCAGTATTTGATGTCTCATTGATTTCTTTGGCCTCACTAATTGATGCAGACAGCTTTTTCACTTTGGTTGAGCATCACGACAGCTTTGCTTGACTCACCAAGGAGGTGAGACAAGACTGTTTGTGTAAGGGCTGGGGTTCATACAGTGTCTTTGTGAGCTGTAACAAGTCATACAGATCACATCTGGTCATGTTGAAAGTTACCCTTCGCATACCATCAAAAAGCAGAAACTGACCCCAAATAGTTGCAGACCCTTAACCATGGTCCAGCCTTTCAAAAGCAAAGACCATACTCCAAGCTAAATGAAAACAAATAACTACAAATTTCTTTTGTAATTACATGTAAAAATGCCAGTCAATATGGTTCTGCAAAGTACATTTTGAACCTCATACTGCCAGATTTCTCAGCATCTTATGTGACGTCCCAGAGCATGCAAAGAGTATCCTGTTCATCAGATTAACAGCAGCATATCTCCAGTTTTAATAATCTGGCTGCTTAGAGCCATTCTGGCCACAACTCCTTATGTGGCCCGGGGAGATCATTTCTCCATCAGGAGCAAAATATACCCACATTTGATAATTGAGATAACTCTTCAGCAATATCCTTATTCAAATCTCCCATTCTTTCTCTAAAACCAGTGAAAGTTTATCTCTGAATAAATGTTCACTCACTGCTGGACGGTCTCCTATGAGCTACAGCTGGCCGTGACTAAGAGGCTCCGGAACACAAAAACAAATAAACAATCCCCTCCCATCACTGCTCCCTTTGCAGTGACTATTTTGGCTTGTTAAGTTTTTGCAGGAACAGATCTAATAAGGCACAACTCCTAGGCGACCAGGCTGAAAAGGCTTGCCATAGCCTTGGGCACGGTGCCTGCCCTCTCCAGCATCACCCGTGTTTGGATGGGATAACCACCATCTAGTGGTACGTGAAGGCCACTTCACCTTCCAGAGACACTGATGGTGTGACTTCCCATCTCTTTCCAGCTCGAGCTCAGATCTGCAGAGTTTCGCAGCACACACAAATCAGGGAAAACTCAAAAACAGCAGAAGGTGGTGAAAAGCAAATGTCTCTATGGATGAAATAACAAATGACAGATGAGCTTAAAGGAATGAGGAATTCCTACTCTGCCGTGGGATTTTCAGCATAAGTAATTAAAAAAAAAAAAAGNATCCATAGGTACACTTAATTTACCTTCACATACTAATCAGGTGTTTCTCTAAGCAAATGGCCAGTTACATGTCTAATAAGCCATTTCTGAATACAAAAATCTGATTTATGTCCACAATCATGCTCACAGTGAACCAAAATTAGGCATTGGGTTTTGCAAGTCTTCTCCTTGTAACCTGAACTGCCTTCTTTTGATCTAACAAAAATGTCAGAAGCTGTGGTGCTCTTTAAATATTCATTTGATACAACTGGTCCAGATCTGGTGTAATTTCATACCCAAACACTTGCTGATGTTTGCACAATGAGTGTTTTCATTGATTTTTTTTTAACAGGTTTTAATGGCTAATTGGACTTGGCTGAAACAAGCTTGACAAGACTTCTGTCTCCATGTTTGTCTACTGAAACTCTGAAAAGCCTTTGATGATGTCCACCAAACAGATCTCTGCCAGTGGAAAGCATATCAGGAAAACATGAAATATTTGCAATAGTACCTGCTCTG
>VYZR01115300.1:15141-34058 GCA_013400675.1 Oxylabes madagascariensis
GAGAGGAGAAAAAGAATCTTCAGACTCCTTTAAGGGGTGTGCTGAATGTACTCTACTTTTCCTTCAGCTGTCAGTGCTGGAAATATGTCTTTTATGCACTGAAAACTGAGATCTGCAGTATTCCCAGGACTCCAGGAGGTGGAACTCCAAGAACAACAGTAAACATCAGATTTCTTCTCCAGATGGCAACACTGAACTAGACAGAGGGAGGAAATGTTTTAAAAATAGCATCTAGCTGCCAGAATAGTTTTGAGGAGAAGAATTCAAATGCATCCTTAACAGCAAGATTTCCATGAGTGCTGCAGTTGCTTACAGTCCAAGAAGTCAGCAGAGGAACAACATCACGTAAACCTCCTCTGGCAGATTCTGCATCAAGTTTTTCATTAGAAATATAGAGGTGATCTGATAGAGGTGATCTGCACAAAAACAGCCCCTTTCTGTAGACATCAGTTGTGTCCACAAACACATGCTGGCCATCAGTAATACAAGTGATGCTTGGTGGAGATGATTTTTCACAAAGGGCTATTGATTTAAGATCATCCTTCAGCATAGATGGATTTTGCTGAAAATGCTGTCTGTTCAGAAAACTGGGGTTCTTTAAGGCAGAATTCTCAGACTGGGGGCCCAACACAGGGAAATACCTCTTTCAACCTCAGTTGCTAATGCTGAAATTAAGCAGGACTCTCCTTATACTAAACACACATTTGATGTTAGCAGTTAATACTGGAAACTTCTTTCTCAATTTGAGATCAGCAATTTCAGTAACAACAACTTTATGTATACCCATCTTAGAGAAAGTCATGCAACTTGTATCAAGGGTAGATTATGTTGGCTTTTGTAATAGTGCAAGGATCAGTTTATTCTACACAGGAAGGGAAACAAAAACCTGAACCTGTGGTCTGAGTAGGATGTCTAAGTGTGAAAAGGTACAGAGGGATACAAGAAAGCAGTGTATCTTTAAATTGTTTGTTTTTCTTTCTTTCTTTGTGGTGTTTTTGTTTTGTTTTGGTTGGTTTGTTTGTTTTTGGTTTTTTGTTTTTTGGGGGTTTTTTTACTATTCTAAATCAAATAGTATCTAATAGACCCTGTGCTGAGTTTACTCAACCATAGCTTATAGAATTAAAATTCTGGTTGGTAGCTGTATGGTAGCACAGGGCCAGGGAGACCCTGTCTCTGGAGCATGGAAATGCTGGCTTTAAATTTCAGGTTAAACTGTTATTCACAATTTGGCATCAAAGTTATACTTTTATGCAGTTTGGGGATAAAGGGGATGACAAAGGGGGGTGAAATGACTCAAGACAGGCATGACCTGAAAACTGTTCTTGGTGATGCCAGTACAGTCTGTGTGCTGTTTGTGCACCCAGAGACTGGAAGTATAATGAGATCCTCTCATGTTTGAAGATGGAGCAGCAGTCCCACCTTTCACCCAGCAGCACTTTTATTATGGAGTGCAGCTCCAGATTTTTGGGAGTGAACACCTTGCAGAAAAGGAGGCCGATGAAAGGAAATCTGGGGGCAAGCAGCCTCAGCCAGAGACAGGCACTGGGGCAGCATAGTGCTGGGAAGGGTCTCCCACCCCAGATACCAGAGTATGAAGTCTAGGAATAAAGGTACCGTCATGTGCCATCACATCCATGCATCTATCCCAGCTGCCCTTCATCCAAGGGGCAGTGAGGCAGCGGATCACCCTAAGGCACTGCCACCAAAGCACAAGGAAGAGAAGAGTATTTCTCTGTGCAAGGAAAGTATGAAATCACGTGGAGATGGTAGTGGGGCTCTGGAGTGGTTTGGTCTCAAGGTCTGCATTTGGTATGTTGCTGGAAGCACAACATATGCTGCCAGCCAGAAAGGGCTGCCAGCTCACACCATTTGTACATCCCAGTTTGCCAACACCTCCATACTGTCCTGAGGACATGAGATGGGATCAGTCTCCAAGACACACTTTCCAGTGCAGTCAGACTGTCCTGGGATGAGGAATAATGCGTGCAGCATTTATGCCAGGGAGGAACCTGGGCAGGAGACGGACAGGACTGGGACCACTGAGATGGCTGACACTGCACAAAAGGAACCACCCAAGCCTCCCTCACTGTCATAATTACCTGCTGTCCGCATCCTGTGAGCAAAGGAACAGCTTGTACTTTTGCACTGTGCCTCCCAAATTCAGACTAATTACCAGTTAGTTCTGGATTCCACTGTAGAACTAAAGGACATTCTCTACACTGCTTATGACACACAGGAGTTCGTGAAGGTCTTCAGGATGTGTTTGGCTGTTAGACATTATATAAATAATACCATTAACATCATACATTGTTTAACTAGAATATCTTCGATAATTAAAATACTGTTGGAAGGCTTGAAACAATTTTAATTATAAATAGGCTCCAGGGAGTGGTAAAAACATTTTTCATATATTCAGTGCATCCACATAGGGTTGCAGCCACGTTTTACTGACAATAGCACTACATGTATACCTACCTATTCTGCAAAACAATTAGTTCCCAATTCAATGGCATCTTTCCAGAAATTCGAATAAAGAGCAGAGATGCAACATTCTCCTTAGTACAAAAGATTACATTCTTCCCAAACAAACATTCCTTTATCTCTATGAGATTGTGCATATGGGATAAGATGATGCCATTAGCCCACAGTTCCCTGAACTTCTGATGAAATGCATTGAGATGCAATGCATTGAGAGCTGTCACAGTGCTGCAGGGAGAGCCTGCACATGCTGCTCCTCCAGCATTAGGGCTCCAGCATGTGCCACGCCTGTTCAAACAGCCACCCTGCCGTCTGATTCAGGTCCCTCCCAGGCAACCCCACCCTGCTCAGAGCACTGACTCAGTTTCCCATAGATGCACACAGCTTGGA
Organism: Oxylabes madagascariensis; assembly: GCA_013400675.1. NCBI lineage: Eukaryota > Metazoa > Chordata > Aves > Passeriformes > Timaliidae > Oxylabes > Oxylabes madagascariensis. The sequence continues at coordinate 18,010 of VYZR01115300.1, forward strand.
GAGCAATCCCACCTGCAACCTGCAGCTGAAAGTCTTGTCATGTTGGAGACAGGTCTGAACAACATCCTCCCTGGTTCCAAACTCACTGATAGGCATTTTCTTGGCAGGGAAAATGCAATCCTTTCTCACTCTGAAATGCATGGACACCTTCTGTTTATACCTTGCCCAGAAAAAACTGACCTGTGGTTTCACAACAAAAGCCAGACATGCTGCTAAAGAAGCTGGCCCGCCTTGGATATAATCTTGGTATCAAACAAAAGCAAAGATTTTCTGTGGCTTGCCGAGGTCTGAACAACCTAGGAAAAGTCTGGGAAGAGTTAGGCACAGAAGAGGTCTGCCTCTGAGAAGAGATACCACCCACAGTCTTGCTGACAAAAGACTGTTCAAGTGGTATGGGTATCATCCAGAAAATACGGAATCACTGCATGGTTTGGGTTGGAAGGGACCTTACATACCATTAAGTTCCAGTCAGCTGCCATGGGCAGGGACACTTTCCATAATTCAGGTTAAAGTCCTGTCTGACCTGTCCTTGGACACTGCAAGTAATACATCTTTGTTAATTAAGAGCAAGTTATTTTCTGAGGACCTAAGCAAATAGCAAGATCAGTTTAAAGAATTTGATAAATTGAGATCTCATTTTTCTAATGCACTTCTGTGGTTAGATACTCATCCATGACATGCTTTCTGAAACAGCAGGAGAATATTTGAAATTGTTGAATACGAGGGAATCAGAATTTTAGCAATCTTCACCACACAACTCACTTGATTTAAAATATTGTTTCTAAGACTACAGACCAAAATAAGAAGAACAAAAGACACTACCTTCACAAAACACTAAAGCATATTTAAAAGCCTGAAAGCTTAGCATGAAAACAAGGCAAAAAATAGAAATTTCAGTAAAAAGCGCTGAAATATAGAAATGGTTCAGCTCCACCATTTTTTATACTGATAAGGACAGCAGCATATTTTCAGATAGTAATAGGACAAGGGGGAAGGGTTTTAAACTGAAAGATGAGAGATTTGGATTAGGAAGAAATTCTCCTCTGTGAGGGTGCCCAGAGCAGCTGTGGCTGCCCCTGGATCCCTGGCAGTGTCCAAGGCCAGGTTGGACACTGGGGCTTGGAGCAGCCTGGGACTGTGGAAGGTGTCCCTGCCCATGGCAGAGTATGGAACTAGGTGGTCTTAAAGGTCCATTCCACCACAAAGTGTTTTAAGATTCTGTGATTCTATTTAAATACTGTATTATATTGTGGGACAGACTTTGCCCTGGTGCAGTTCCGCTTCAGAGTCTCAGCAAGGTGACAACAGCTGAGAAACAGGTGCCAACCGCAAATCCAGCTGGACTAATATTTCCAATGAAAATTAATAGTAAAGGTGTGCCATGAAGTGTGCACCTCCATGGTAGATTCATCTGATGCAGTGCTCTTCTGAAGATAAAAGGAATCTACTGGTTTCATATTTTCAGGTTGTTTGTTTACTTTTTTTGAGCAATATGCTTCTACAGGGTGAATCAAGGAAATACATAGCTAGTGCCATGAACAGCCTACCTTTGTAAAGGACATGATTTCTGCCTCTAATTTGTACTGTCCAACTTCATTACCTGTTATCATACCTAATTACTCCACCTTATAGGGAAATGCAGGCTAATTAGGGAGGATGTTATTCACCACATTTAAAACATTATGAAGCAAATGAAATATTACCAGGAGGCAAAAAGGTGATTTGTTTTCTTGTAGCATGCCTGTAAATTAGTCCAGAGAAGATAAAGACTCTGTTTAATTACCACATGGAAGGTTTTGTTTAAAATGTAAGCTGAATTTTCCTACCACCTTCTCAGGATTGTGTACATGTGGCAGAGAGCTGCTTCAGAATGCTCTTCCCAGCAAAGCATTAGTTTCAGGACCACATATGTGGAGAGAGATTTTTGTATTTACACTATTCAAATTTCTAAGCCCTGTTATTTCTTTTTCCAAATGACAATATGACTAAAAAGGATCTTTGTATTTTGAAGTGTATATAGCTGATCACAGTGCAAATATTTTCAAGAGAAATCACTATATTTCACAAAGGTGGGTATGAGTTTTATCGTAGATCAAAGTGAAAAAAAAAGGAAAAAAAATGATAAATCATCAGAGATCCAAAAATACTTTTCATTTGGAGAAGATATCAGGCCATTTCGGTGGCACTGATAGAGTCTCTGCTCTGTCTCCATTACCCACTGAAGGCAGCCGGAGTCAGGAGCTGACTACGCTAGATTATATTCCCTATAAGATGGTCACCAATATATATATATATGATCTTCAACCTCTATTGATTGACCAATTTCACAAGCAAAGACTTGTGAAATGAAGCTGAAATGAACATCATGCTTTAACTCATTGAACCCATCAGGCCTGAGTTAATCTCACTGCCCACTGTCTCTGATAGAATTCAATTGATCAATCATGTTTCGGTGATAGTACCATTTCAGTGGCTTATTGCTTCTTCATTTCAAGCCTTGACCTGTTAGATGTACTTGGACCAGCTCAGCTCCTTCTGGAGACACAGAGACCCATATCTGCCAACAGGAGTGCATTGTCCTGCCTCCAAGCACAGGAAAGCTCAGGGAAGCACTGGTGAATACTCTCACCTTCACGTTCTGTTTTTACAGGTATTCTGTAAAATAGAGGTATATACCAATTTTGCAGTCAGGATGAGTGTGAGAATATGAGGAATCTGAATGGTCCAAGCCCACTGCCCTCTGATCAGTGCTTGGACAAGCAGGAACAGTGGCAGTTTGGTGGCTGTCTGGCTCCAGCCCTTGTGTGCAGCAAAAGTACATTTTGCCAGTGCATAGGCAGACTGTCCCCAGAACAATCCCAGCTGGACACTGCCAGCACACTTGCACATCCCAGAAGCACAGGGCTAGCCAGGGTTCACCATGCCTGTGGTAGTACTGGATGGCAACATCACTTCAGTGATGTTTCATCTGCCCTTTAAAAGCATAGCCAGCCTGAGTGCATCCCATTTGACACTGGCCTGGCCTCCTTCCTTCCCTTTGATCCTGCAGAGTCCCCTGCACTGCTGAAGATGAGGGTCATTTGGATTCTGCTGCACCTTGCTCCCAGCCGCCCTTACTCCAGCTCTGGCTCTTCCCAGGCTATCTTCACCTCATGCACAGTCTTGCAGACCAGGCTGAACCTCTGTAGCTCCCTGAGGTGAGCCCTCACCACACCACACTCCTTCCAGCAGCGCCCATCTGTGCTGTGGAGCAAGTCCAACCAGTGCCTGTACATCCAGCACAAGATTTGCACTGGCTCTGGGGAATGGAAAAAACAAGACAAAAGGAGCTGTGCCATGTCATTGGCCTGTCAGTGCTGCTCTTCCTAAAATGCTAAGCAGCACAGTGATTAGCACTTTTATCACCAACCAGACACCTCTGGTCTTCCACTGTTGAGTGATGGAGCTCTTCTCCACCATGAGGACATTTGTCTCTTTTCTGTAAGGCAGCTGGAGGTCCTCCCTCATGTACAAGCTGGAGTCAGGCTGCATACTCACGTACGAGCTGGAGCTGTGCCAATACACCCTTGAGATGCCACCCCACAGCATTGCTGCAAATCTGCACAATGGAGCTGGTTATGAGACTCACCAATGAAGTGGGTTTTATTTATTGAACAGATTTCCCATGATATTATAGCTGTCCTCCTCCTACAGTTATTTGAATCCCACCATAGCCATATGTGGAAATATTTTTAAGTATCTTCTAGGAAAAACCTGCCGTCTCTGCCATCCCACATTTAACAAAGATATGGTGGGACCTCGCACCTCAGCAGCCCTAATGCTTGTGAATCTGACAGTGTATACATCTGAGCAAACATTTGTGCAAATAGTGCCACTGAGTGGAGCTGGATTGCTTGTGCACCTGCCCAGGCTACTATCAGGATGGACTTTGCTCATGCCTCAAGCCTTGCACATACAGGACACAGCCCTGCACCCTGCACAGTCTGCACCTGAGGGCATACAGTGTCCCTGGGCTGGGGGACTTCCCACAGGTCAGAGCATCTGACAGCAGGCCTGGACTTGTTTTGCTGCCCAGCAGCTCCAGTGAGGGCTGGGATGGTGGAGGAAAGCCGGTTGGACTGTCCCCTGCAATGGTCTGGGACCCCAGCACAGCTGGCTGTGCTGATGAGCCCACACCAGCGGGGATCCAGACACACAGCAGTCAGCAATCTGTGGAGCAGCATGTGCTGGTGTGCTGACCACCTCTAGCCTGGCAGCTCAGCCTCCATGCAGCATCCTCAAGGAACCACAGTGATGCCCATGGGCACTGCAATGTGGCCGAGTCTACCTGAGAACTGTGGCTGGAGGGACTGGTGAAACCCCTGGAAGTTTTGTGACTGCTCTTCTGCCACAGTTTTATATTTACACAACAGCAAAAATTATGTCAGTGATACCCCCCTGCATGGAGGGGAATTCAGAAGCGCAGAGATGAGGGTTGAAAGGAAGAGGCTGAGAAGAACAGAGCAGATGTCCCAAGCCTGGTACAGAGAGAGGGAACATGCATCCCACCATAGCTCCTGGGCCACAGGAGAACGTGGGCACCTGGAAAAGCCTCCTGGTTCATGGCACCCCTTGGCCAATTGCACTGCAATGTGGAAATATGCTTGTACTTCTGCGATTTCCGTAGTAACTAAGGTGAGCTGTAACTCCAGCAATTACACACAAAATGTCATGACAAGTTCCTTAAAAAATGGTTGTGTGAAACTGATTCTTTCCCTAATCCATTTTTGTAAGCTGTGTTCAGCTTTAGAGACATGCATTTTATATCATGTACTCCCAGCTCAAAGGGCATTTTTAAAAGGTTGTTAACACCTTACTGAAGCAATTTTAACATATTTTATACCTACTTCCATACCATGTCATAACACATCTTTTCATCACTTCTTTCAAAAAAATAATTTCTATGTATGCCTGGGTGACAAGGACTAATACAGGTTGCAGATGAAACTGCTCTGTGTAGGTTTGGAAATGCTAAAATGGCCTCGCGTTTCAAATGAGAGGGAGAGGATTTACAGCTCCAAAAAATACTAGGAGACAGAAATTTGACAGCCAAAGGAAAAGTGGTGTTAGGACAGGCAGCCCAATGGGGTCTGCACAAACAGTGACCAGCTATGGACCATGAGCTCTGCTGCATCCCAGCAAGCTCTGCCTGTGGTGGGAAGCCTTCAAGCAAGGCAAAGCTCCTAAGAAAAGCGGAGGAGTCCTGAACAGCAATGCTACTCCTCCTAAAATGCACATTCCTAGCAAAACATTGAAGCAGTACCACCAAGATATGATGAGGCTGGTTTTACTAAAAGCAAAGGAGAGAAAAAGCCTGCGGAGGGTGCAGCTTGCTCTACCAGCAGTGGTGCTGTGCATTGACTTACAAATGGAAGGTATCTGTCCACATTTCCTGTGCAATTATCCACAAAGATCACTAATAAAGGATTTTATGCCGACTTTTCTTTTGCATAAAGGAGATATCTCCTGATTTTAAAACATCACAAACAGTGTTCTCAAGCCTTCAAATGTTGACTCAAAGAAGAAACCACCGTCACAGATGAAGCCATCATGATGGCTTGCAGCCATAATGCAATACACAGGAATAAAGCAGCATTAAAAAATGTAATAGACATCTACAAGTTTTTACAAGTAGCACAAAGTGCAAGTGTAATGATATTTTTGTATATTTTATCTGCATGCATTAGTTGGGAGAAATTATGCTTTAAATATCCTCCACAGCTGTGTAATGTGGTTTTAACAATTAAATTTCTGTGTGCTTCTTACACCTAGGAGCCACATCTATCCTTTGGCTTAATTTTCTATCTACCTGAACACAGACACGCTCTGCCAAGGTGACCATAAGCTGGAGAGTGCCCGAGCCACCACCATGAAATTTGCTGCCTGTGGCATGGTCTGGCTGCTCCCGAAGTCGAGGACACCAGCAGTGCCCAAGGGATTGGCACTGATGGGAGGTCCCCACAGCTGCACCCACCCTGTCCTGGGTAGCCTCTGGCATCCTCCAGCCTCAGCACCCACCTCCAGGAGGGAAGATACAATGCTGCTGTCACCACCCCAGCTCTCACCACTGCAATTTGGGAGATCTTGTCAGCTGGTACAGGAGGTGCTGTGACTGAATGGAGTGTGCAGAGCAAAATTTGATGGGGTGAGTGGTGGACACTGTTTCTCTCTCTCTCTATGAGTCTGAAGACATCAGACTTCGAGGTTTTTGACATGGTTTCCCGCCACCTCCCCTGGAGAAACTGACAGGATGGAAAAGTGGGCTCACAGTAGCCTTCTAAAATTCAGCAAAGACAAATGCAAAGTCTGGCACTTGGGAAAACATACTCCAGGAGCACATCACAAGCTCGGATCGGCCTGGCTGGGGAGTAGGTCTGTTAAAGGGACTCTGAGGGTGCTGGTGGACACAAAACTCAGGGAAAATGACCAGTGTGCTGCTGTGGCTCAGCAGGATGCTGGGCTGCATCAGCAAAGGTGTTGCCAGCAGAGATAGAGAAGTCATTGCCATACTGTTCTCAGTGTCTGCAAATGCTGTGCCAAACAGATGTGAACAGGCTGGAGAGGCCAGAGAAGAGCCACAAAGATGAATCAAGGGCTGGGTGGCTGCCATATAAGCAAAGGCTGAGTGATCTGAGTTTGTTCAGCCTTAAGAAAAAAAGGCTTGGAGGAGACTTTATTGTCATGTTCCACTGAAAGTATGCCTGCAAAGAAGATGGAGACTCCCTTTTTTACAAGGAGTCACATGGAAAAGATATGAGGTAATGGGTACAAGTGAGTCCTGGGGAGATTCCATTTGGACACACAGAGAAAATAATTAACAATGAGAACAAGCAGCCACTGGAATAACCTCCGTAGGGAAGAGCTGGATTCCTCAGTGTTGGGCACATCTAGGATTTGGCTGGACAGGGTATTGGACTGTCTTGTCTAGGCCATGCTTTTTCCAATAAAGGTTGGACCAGACAGTGCATGAGGCCCCTTCCAGACTGGTGTTCAAGTATTCAATTTGAAAAAGGTGGATGGTGACCCAACAAAAATGTTGTGCTTCTGTATATGCTTGTATTTTATGATTCTGCCATAAATGTTCTGCCACACTGGAGACTGAACAAAATTAAACAGCCAAGATTTTACTTTTAAGGAAAAACAGTGTAGCTCTTTTCTAATTGCTGTAAGTAATTAGTGTCATCTAAACATTAATTATTTATCCTGCGGGAAACTTAGCAATATACAGTACAACTCCCTTGATGCTGTGCTTATCACACAGAAGCCCTTATTAAGCACATGTGGGTGAATCTCCCTGTATGTATTTGTGTTATTTCAAAACCTGATTTCATTCAGTGAGAGGTTGAGGGGATCACTTTTTGGGCCTCATCACAGAAATTCTTGAAAAGATGTCTTAAGCTGGAGAGCCTGTTCCTGCAGCTTCAGTTGAGACAAAGTCTCCAGGACCACCCTCACCACACCAGCAGGTGAGGCTGACCTTGTATCTGTGCCAATTTTTCCAATCTCACTTATTTCCATTCCATCTAATGAGATAACTGCTCCAGGAAAAGAATAATAATTAAATATATATACACATATTTTACTTATTTAATTTTATGTATGTATCAATATATATGAGGCTGGGGGGGAAAGAGCATGGGGGCAGGGAGAGAAATGGCTAGATCTTGGCAAATAATTTTGGAATACCGCTGTATCCAATGTTTCCTCTTTGCTGCCAATAGCCAGATGTTGCAAACCCGTGGTTTCCATGACTTAGTGATGGTGGTCTGAGAGTGAATGCCCAGCATGGCAGACAAAGTCTTGCCTCTCTCTATTTGTTTGGTGTCGCAGAAGCCAAGGGCAGAGATGTGACCCTCACTGCACTGCAAAGCTGCAGTGATGGGCAAATTTTCAAGACTTTTCCTTCTATAGAAAATCACTTATAGGCTGAAACTGAATCTTCTTCACAAGCAGAGATCATTTCTGAAGAGCTGTGTGACACAAAGCCCTACTGGGGAAAATACTGAACATGTGGATAGACCCCATTCTGAGACTTTAAAATTAAATTTATTTTAGTTTCCCATTTCAAAATCATTTCAGTGCTTAAATAGAAATTAATCAGCTTATATGGAATCGTAGAGTCACAAATTCAATTTCATTGGAAAAGTCTTCTGAGATTGTCAAGACCAGCTATTTACCCAGCTCTGCCAAGACCACCAATAATCCATGCTCCTAAGCAGCATGTCTGCGGATATTTTAAATCCCACTAGGCATGGTGACTGCACCACTGTCCTGGATAGTCTTTTTCAATATTTGACACCCATTTCAGTGAAGAATTTTTTCCTAATATCCAATCTAAACCAGTCGCAGCTGAAGGCTATTTCGTCTCACCCTGTCACAGAATCCCAGACTGGTTTGAGTTGGAAAGGACCTTAGAGTTCATCTCATTCCACCTTCCACTGTCCCAGGTTGCTCTAAGTCCCATCCAACCTGGCCTTGGACACTTCCAGGAATGGGGCAGCCACAGCTTCTCTGGGCACCCTGTGCCAGGGCCTCACCACCCTCACAGGGAAGAATTCCTTCCCAGTATCCCATCTAACCCAGCGCTCTGTGAGTCTGAAGATATCACCCCTTGTGCTATTATCTATCTATCTATCTATCTATCTATCTATCTATCTATCTATCTATCTATCTATCTATCTGTCTATCTATCATCCACACCTAGAAGTATTTGAATGTAAGTAAATCATCACCCCTCATGACTAACTAAGCCTGGCCAGGCACCAGTCTCTTCTCACTCACCAGGTACTCCTAAAGACAAGAACTTTTCCTTTAGAAAGGTTTATAGAATCTTTAGGAGAGGCTCATTATCATTTTTCACGGTTGCACTTGCCCATCTCTTTTTGACTTTGTTCCCTTTAGAAAAGAAAGAAACACACTGAGGATGCACACTGCCTGAAATGTTTCTTCCTTACATACATGCATGTGTGTATATATAAATATTTATATGTAGCCGTGTATTCTTCACAGAACTGTGCAGAACATGTCCACTTCCCCACATGCCAGCCAAAGGCACAGATGGCAAGACAAAATCACTCAGGATTCACAAAAATTGCTGGATTGCACTACTCTACTTTTAGGTAAAACCTCTGAAATAGACTCTTTTTTGGAAAGAAAGAAAAAGAAAAAAAAACTTGTAACATGTGATTCTGCTACTGCTGCAAAAAGGGGTGGCCAGGGGCTTGGACAGAGAGGCCATTAACTCCCCCAGTAGGAGCTGAGGGGACCCTCCACTATCATGCATGCCAATTTTCCTCTCCTTGAAGGTTTTGTGGCAATGACTGCTCTGTTACCAACACTGGGATTAACTGGAAGCACACTGCTGGCACCCTACACCTACATCATTCCCCAGATGCCCACCTGCTCCAGCCAAGCCCCCCAAGCACTGCTGAATCTCACCGGCTGTCATGCCCTGAACCCGACTCTAAGGAAGGCAGCCTGTGCCCAGCTACCCACCAGCTCTAACACCTTCTTTTGCCACTGGAATGTGGGCACCAGTTGTTACCATAACACACTCAATTGTTCTCAGCAGTGCTCCAGCAAATAAAGCCATTAATTACAGCCTTTCCCTCAGCCACTGTTGGCTGGAGCAGCAATCAATGTGCAACCCCTCATTGCCTGCTCTCAGGGAGCAGAGACAGATGCCATAAAAATGATCCCCAGCCCGCGCTGAGCCCCGCCGGCGGCTGTGCCCGGGAACGGCCGCCACGCTGCTTTGACACGCGATACCATATTTATTTGGCCTGCCGCAGCCGTGGGGGAAGGCATCCCATTAGGCGATTATTTTTATCTTATAACGTCAATTTACTTATACTGATTGGCTTCCTGCCGCCAAATATCAATTAAATTGCAAATGCCTGCTGAAGCTTATTTTATATCTCTTTACCCTCATTTTCTTTCTTTCCTTTCTTTCTTTCTTTCTTTCTTTCTTTCTTTCTTTCTTTCTTTCTTTCTTTCTTTCTTTCTTTCTTTCTTTCTTTCTTTCTTTCTTTCTTTCTTTCTTTTTTCCTTTATCTCTTTTTTTCTCTCTCCCTCTTCCTTCCTTCCTTCTTCCTTTCCTTCCTTTCCTTCCTTTCCCTTCTTTCCCTTCTTTCTTTCTTTCTCTTTTCCCTTTCTTTTCTTAGAGAGAGAGAGAGAGAGAGAGAGGGAGAGAGGGAGGGAGAACCCTATGTTCGAACATAATTTAGTTTATTTCCCTTTCCATATCTCAAAGGAAAATCTATATCTCCCCCTGGAAGGCCATTTGCCCTCTGTTATTGGGAGCTGAGGTATCACAGCAGTGGGCAATTTGTTTCAACCGACTACCGGCAGCCCATCAGCATCAGGACTCCTCAGGACCTCTGCTATCTCAATGCAATTGTATCTGGTATTTCCATTTATGATTTATTTTTAACAGCTGCAGTACCCACTAGATGAATGGGTTTCAGATCTCACCGAGTGTGCCTACCCCTTCCTGCCACAGCCACCTCCTGTCCCCAGATGCTCATCATCTTGATGATGCAGATTTCTGCTTGTCCCACTGGCAGAGACCCTTGTTAGCTCAGGCTGCTGCCCCCCGACAGTTGTGTCAGGAGGTGACAGGGTGGCCAGAGCTGCCAGAGATTGTAAACTGTTCCCGTGACAGAGAGCTGCACAAGTGGCCTTTGACACATGGTGAGCACTGGGAGCAGGAACCTATCCAGTGGCTACAGGTGGGCTCACCTTGCTGTGTCATGGGGATGGGGGCTGCAGCTGTGCACACCCACTACCCAGGCAGCACACGGTCTCCTCTGACCTGGGGAAAGTCTAACCAAGACATGGGACCTGCTGGCACCTACACCAAAGCAATGTCTTAGACATCACCCCGTCAACTGCTGCGATGTCACCCTGGTTTTTCCCTTAAGCCTTCTGAATTCTACGTTTACATATTTGGGTTCTCTTTTCACACTCTTGGCTGTTATTGTAGAAGTGGTGCTTATGATAACACAGGGTTTGTTTACATTCCTTCTCTTAGGAGACAGATCAACTGATGGACTGTTGTTTTGACCAATGGGATGGGAGAGGTGTCAACCTTCTCCTCCAATCCCTGGTTTGTGTAGAAATACTATAAATATGGAGTCAGATAAAATAATACATAAGAGTTTGAGCTGAACTTCGAGAAAGACTCTCTGTCTTTTTTCCACGGTCCAATAGCATCACTGTGACCTTCCAGAACCGATGGAGATCTCTGGCACAAGACACTTCACAAGCAAACACACACCCCATCACAGCATCCTCAAGCACCTCTGCCCATGCCTGCAGGGAGAGAGAAAGGGAATGGGACCACATTACACTAATGGGACTGGAGGGCTTGAGGTAAGCATCAGTGATCAAATCAAACATCTCTGGCAGCCAGAGACTGACAGCAGAACTGAGAATTGGAGGGGGACCAAGAAGGTAAAGTTGAAATGCAATCAGGATGAAAAGGAGAATGCCAGCCATCAATGAAGAACCTTCAGGTGCAGACTACACCTACCTCAGCAGCACAGTAGTGGATTAGACCCCTCCAGCCCTGCCCACACTGCCTCTGACTTCCCACAGAGTGTCTGGGTTCACCAAGGAAAAAAAAACAGAGATCACAAGTCCAAGGAAAATTATCTATTAGCTCTCCAGATGCAGAGGTAGCCTTTATGTCTTTACCTCCATCGCTCCACAGTGCTGTGCACACACTGGGCCTTTGAATGAGTGCAGAGAAAGGGGCATGCATGGGTGCAGCATGAGAGCAAACACCTTGCCACACGTGCACCTTCATCCTGCCAAGTACAGAACATATTGGAATCTCCTATCAGCCAAGTCCTACCTGTTACAACTGTCTGTAATGAGCCCAAAAATTCTTTGGCAATTTAGAAAAATGCAGGGGAGTTTATTCTGGCCTTGCCAGGTACCAGGGTGATTGTCACAGCATTGACAATTATCTTCACAACAAGGTTTTGAACCTTTTTGTAAAGGTTTAGCAAGGTTTAAAAACCTGGGCCCATGTATTTGAGCAATGCAGTCAGAGAGCGAGGGAACAAACTATGAGGAATGCACCAGAGTGCACACACACCTACAACTGTCTCTTCACTTAGAACATACATGCACTGTGTGTATATACATGCACAGTGACCATCTATATACCATCTGTCCATCTATCTAGCTATTACCTATGTAGAGATGTTGATAAGGAAAAAATCAAGGGTACTAGAAAAGACCTCTTCACCCTTGGCAATGTTGATTATTGACTGGTTCATTCAGTTCCTGATGGAGATAGTGTGATTGCCTGGGATGTAGCTTGCAGGTTTCTAAACTGAAGGCTCCAGAATCAATTTTGTGGTAACTGGTTAGATGTGACCAGCTTACAAACTCAGCATGGGTGTCAGGAAGCAAATCCAAGTAGCACCATTACTTTTTTTTAAATATCAGGAGTGAGGAAAGGCTCCTGGTTGAGCAAGTCACAGGACAGACCAGAGATTAACGATTTTGACTTGTTTTCATCTCCAAGGTGACAAACGGGTACACAGCAGGTCATGGCTGGTGGTGCAAAATGATGCTGAAGCTCACAGCTTGCACAGGAAGATTTGTCACTCCTAAAGTGAGGACAGTGCCAGTAGCTCCTGCTGGGTGAGACTGGCTTGGCTGGAGACCACCACTGCCTCCGCTGCCCTGAGAGGTCCACTCTGCACGGTGGCTATGTGCTAATGGCAGCCCCCTTCCCTCTGGATCTGCCCAGAGAGAGACAGGACAGAGAATATGAGCTTCTTGGAAAGCTTGGAAAGAACTTGTTCCAGAGGCATCTGTCCCACTGGTGACCAGGGGAACTACACATGAATACTCCGCTACTGAATAGATTTTGCACTTCTCTGAGTGGTGAAGTAGCACTAGTTTCACACTCTAGAGTCAAATCATCAACTCAACAGCTCCATTTTCCTCCATGACATCCTAAAAGAAAGCATTCTTTGGAATTTGTTTCAGCTGTGACAAGGATCTGAAAGTATGACTCAGCATTCAGTAACGAGACCAAGAGGTTCCAGAGGTTTACACTGATATGACACACCAGACACTAACTTCATGTGGAACCATGACAGATTCCAGCATCCCCACATCCTGACATCCTTCTTTAAAAATAAACTGACTCTGTAAGGTGCTGTGGTGGTCAAAGCACCAGGTACCAAATGCCGCTGCAACGAGAGGGAGAATAGGTAAACTGAACAGTTACACAAATTTAAAACTCAAAGGCACACACCTAAACTGTTCCAAAATAATCTTCCTAGGATTCAGACACACCTATAATTATGTTCCTCGTGTTTCTGAGCACTCATAACAGTTCTGGGCCACTCCCTATTGCCATCCAAGGCCATGATAGATGGGGACTGTTCTTTGTCCCCTGACTGGTGCTAGGCAGAAAAAGACAGGCTATGCTCTACCAAAAAACCTCCCTCTTCCAGAAATACCAACTCCTGTGTCCTCCTACCTGGGAGAAAATCAGTGTGATAATGGGGAGAGGATGGCTAGGTGCTCATTCTCAAGGAAGCAACTGGAAACCCAAGGAATCAGAGAAGAAAAAGACTGCTGCATGACTATTTCTTATTAGTTGACGTACAGACAAAAAAAGTCAGGCACTGTCAAGCATGAAATCTTATTGGGACAATAGAGATGGAATTGCCACTGCTGACAGCAATGTTTACAAGGGCATGATGTGTCGATGCTGCACAGCATGAAACCAGCAGCCCCGTCTAGCTCTGTGAATTGTAACACGAGGCAAAATATCCCATTTGGGACAGATCGGAATTGTACCACCAAAAATAACCTCTCAGGTGTAAAATCCATTACAGGTGGATGGAAGGAAATGCAGAGGAGCCCAGTTGGCACAGCAGGAGGCTCCTGAGCTTTCTCCAGCCAAAGCACATAGCAAACATGGTCTCTGAGAGACGGCTTGACAGTGGATTTGAGGGCTTCCCTTCACCTCCAGCCAAGAAAAGGTGGAGTAAAGTGAGCAGGAATGTGCTCCTCACACTGTAGGCTCTGACATTCAGCCAGAAGGTATTGCTTAAGCATTTTCAGGCAATGTGCAAGATACTGGACCATCTGCCTGCCTTCAGGCACTCTGAGCCCTGTTATCAGACTGCCGAGAAACCAGTACCACTTCTGAAAGGTCTGAGTTTTTCAAAAGCCTCCACCACCAAATCTGTCTAACCCAAAGTAGCTGTATACAGGGCAGTCTGGCAGCTGAGTCCAACAAGCCTTAAAACTGCTAATTTTGAGACCTTCCAATGAATAATCTGACAGGCAAATGTCCCAGGGACAGCAGGCAAAAAATTGTATTGCAGGGAAAGTGAACACAGAAGGAGTACCTTGACCGCAAAAGTCAACAATAATTGGTCAGAATTGTAAGGGGGGAGGCTGAAGCATGTTTAGCCAATATAAGATATTCTGGTGTCTTCGCCTGAAATGCTCAGCCACCACAAAGCCTTTGATGTGCACACTTGTGCATCAATGGCTCACAGCTTCTCCCTTAGGGTTGTGCCTTCTCTCATGAAGCACTGAAATGCAAAAAGAGGATATGTATCCTGGCCATTAGATGCAGCGGTGTGGGGCTGAGCAGTGCCCACTCCAGCAGAGCTGTGTGACAGCTCATCAGGCAAAACCCAGCACCCCAGCAGTTACTGCAGCATCCAAGGGAAATGAGGCTCTGCTGTGTGAGATGGCCACCACTCAACCAAAGCTGTTCTTACAGATGTTTTCTCACTGTAAGTTTGCTTTGTTCATATTTTGTCGACTAAAAGTTGATGTGAGTCATGTAAAGCACCTGAAAGAAGCACCTTGTGATGCCATCATTCTCACAAGAGCAGCATCCTATAGACCTTGTCCTGTTCTGCTAATCAGCATCTCTGAAGTCCTGGTCTAGTGGAAGGTGTCCCTGCCCATGGCAGGGGGTTCAGACTAGAATGGCCTTCAAAGGTCCCTTCCAAACCAAACCATTCTGCGATTCTATGATTCTAGGTCCTATGAGGGACATCTTTTCCCTGCCTCTGTACCATTTTGAAAGATGTCAGAGAACCATAATGACAGGGCTGCAGGAAGTTTCTAAACAAATGAAGTGCTAATGGTGGATGCACATCCCTACTCAGTCTGGGACCAAAGAAAATCAGAGAGCAGCTGATGCAGTCTACAAATGTTTCATTGCAGCCAGCACCCCATTACAGAGCTACAGGGAAGCAGTTTTATGAAGATGGAGTGCCCATGTGATCAAAAAACCATCACGTTTCACTGATGTTAAAACCTGACAGAATTCCAATATGCTGACTTCCACTGTAGACATCTCTTTTGCCATGCTCAAATCAGCCAGATCAGTGTCCAGCTGATAGGAGATTTTAACTGGATTTCCTTTCAATCTAAGACATCTCAGCCAAAAATCCTTGGTTCCTAACCTCCCCCTGTAATATGAGTCTGCAGGAGCAAAGGAAAATCAGTTTCCAGCTAGAGCTATAACCTTAGAGGGGTTATCATAGGTATATGTTGGCTACAAATACCTCTTGGCAGAATCTCAGATGAGATAAAACATTGGCAAGCTCCACACTCACATCTTATAGTCATCTGAAGAAAAGACATTGGTTGCTTTCAGAAGACCAGCTGCTCTTCCCATCTCTGAAGTCATGGGCACCATCATGTGGACAGTCACTGCCCCACCAGCAGCAACACACAAGAACAAGGAAGAATCTGTGGAGGCACCTCCCTAGCTAAGGCTCATGAAGGAAATGGAGACAGCAAAGGCCATGGCTCTGAAACTAACTCCAAGCTCAAGCAAAGTTGCTCCAGCATTATAGGTGGAGTGCAGTGGCGTGAGCACACTCCTGTCATGACAGAAGAGCTGGAGTACAGAGAAACACACCTCAGACCACTTGGGGCAGACCACCCAGAAGTACACACAGAACAGAAAAGGTCCAGCTGAATATCTAATTGAATGCCAGGTGTAG